>JABAYD010010150.1:0-21513 GCA_014822095.1 Diplotaxis tenuifolia
GACGCTGAAACCGGCGGCGACCAAACGAACAGGGCCTATGTGATACCTTACAGATATTGTCGTACAGAGTAATAGGAAAAAGATGAGTATATTATGTTTATATTTCAACGTGTTGACGGGAATAGACAAGTCTGTATGGGGGAGAAGACATTCAATGGATTTTCAACTGAATGTCTCGAGGTTTATGTTCGAAAAACCCTAGGAACGGAATCCAGCCGAAATAAGAGAAGATAACCTCTGTCATACTTTGCCAGATAGAGAGCAACGAAATGAAGAATACTGAAAGCCCATAGAACCAAAGGGTGAGAAGGGTTTATGAAGATTAAAGAAAATTGTAATGAAGAGGTCAAGGACCTTGTTATGCAAGAAAGCGTTGCTACTTTAGGTTTTGGATGAGAAACAAGATGGGTGAGAGGACTGCTGAGTAATGTTTCGGACTTGTTAGTTTGAGCCAAAGGGAGCTCGCTTTCAATAAAACCAAAGTTTGTGTCTACTTTCACCTTCAACACTTGTTATGTTATCTACTTCATGTTGCTTCTTCTACTCTATGAAAGCTGGATATTTGTGATAAATATCGTGTGTTAGTGATTTGGTGAGTAATACGCAAAAAAAGTTTTTTTTTTTTGTTTAAGTTAAGCTTCTGAAACAGTGAACTGATTGATGATTGTTCTTGTTTTTTTCTTGAGCCGCAGGCTTCTGGAGCATTAGTTAGCTATGTCGGTAATCTAGTTTCTAAGAGCAACATTATCGGTTGGGGACAAATCTGAGTCCTTAACATATTTAATGAATATATTGATGTTTAGGAGAATAAGGACTTTGAAAATTTAGGAGATTATTGGTAGGACTAATTGAGTCCTTACTGACACTGAAAGTCTGTATCAACGAATCCACCACCATCGAAGTTGCTGTTTAAGAAGAGAACGGAAGGGTGATACTGGTGGGTGATGATGAGATTAGCTGTGCAATGACAATGAACATAACTTGTCCTTAAGAATCTTTTGGGTTTTGTGAAGTTGGGTTGGGTTTAAGGAAGAAGATGAAAGAGAGGAAAAGAGTTACAGAGAAATGAGAGTTTCAGTGGCCATGGATTGATGATTAGCTCAAAAAAACACATAAGAAAAATATGTGGAGAGGAAAGACTCTACGTGATGACACGTGCCCCATAAAGATACTCCCCAAAACTTCTTATTTAACCCATGTCCCTTTCATTTTTTTTTTGTTTTCATTTTTTTTTCGGCAAAAAAATGTTAAGGATGAGAGTAAAAGGCGCCGATAATGTTGGTCTAAAGATATTAGATCATGTCTTATTAATATCAACTGTTTAGCTTTGCTGACTAAAAATACGTTACTATGTAAACAATTCTTTCTTCAGAACTAAATCTTCAACATTGGATCAGAGGTCTGTCCCCTTCTTCATAACGTCAGGTTCCACCTCTATCATCTACCCGAGAAAGTGTTTCATGAATTGATAGTGATTTCGTCTGGCAACTGTAATTTAGAGAGTGCTCATGCATGTTTGCGTAGGACTGTATTTACATCACTTAGTTCAGTCTTCAGACAAAATATCCAACTACGGCCAAATCATTTTCAAGTTTCTGTCTAGTCATTCTCATCTCAAGTTGTTGTACTGACTCCTGACTAACACTATGCTACATGTGATGCAAATAATTAAAGAGCCCAAATCAGATTAATACTATCAACTTTATTATTTCGTTGGAGCATCAATTCCACCTCTCAAGGAAATAAAAGTCTTTCCTTTACAACTTTTTTCAATTGTTCCTTTTTTTAATTTTTCCAAAAAGCAAAAGATAATACGAAAACAAGGATGGGATTTTTAAAAAGCAAGCCACCCAACCAAATTGCCAGAAAATACAAGAATATTCCACCCCAGCCATAAAATTTCACAAAAGAAAAAACTCATCTCCAACTAATTACAACCACTAATCCTATTATTTAGAAATTATAAAAAAGTGGGAAAAGAAAAAGCTTAAAATCCACAATTAAAATTAAAAATAAAAATAAAAAGCAAAGAAATTACGAGTTAAAAAGACACGTCAAAACTCGGACGAGTTAACACGCGACTTCTCACCGTCGCCACCGAGTCGATACTGGCTCCGACTTACACTACCGGAGTTCAACAGCTCTTCCCAATCAATCTCCTCATTCTCCGGCGAAGAATCATCTTCCATCTTAGCTCTCATCACTTCCAAAATCCGTTTCGCCTTCTGCTTCGCTCTCTCTCTCCCACTCCTCTCCACCTTCGTAAGCTCCTCCACCGCGTTCGCCGCCATAGCCAAACCTTTAAACCTCAACCCTCCGTCGTGACTCAGCCCATACAAAACCGCAACACAGCTCTCCCGAGTCGACTCAGTAACCTCCCTCGGCCCCCTCAGAATCCCAACCATACATTCAACAGCTCCCGAGTCAAGCAAAGCGGGTCGACTCACTGGACACGAAGCCATGTTACAGAGAATCAACAAAACCCTCGCCATCGTCTGTCCTAACCTCGCCATGTTCAGAAGCACCTGAACAGCCCCGAGCTTCACGAGCTTCCCTCTGTTACTCTGCACAAGAGAAAGATGATACAAAGCAAGCGCCGAGTCATGCCGAGTCAACTCACTCCCGACTCGGATCAGATGAAGCAACGGCTCCAACGCCCCGAGAACGCCGATCGCCGTCTTGTTCTCGTCCTCGAGAGCCAAACTGAATATCGCTCCGGCGGAATGCTCCTGCGCCTCCGACGAACCGCATTTGAGAACGTCGATCAACGGCGGAACGATTCCTGACCGTACGATCTTCACTTTGTTAGATTTCACCAAAGAGAGATTCACTAAAACCGCAGTAGCGTTCACCTGAACCGTAGCGTATCTCGAAACAATCAAAGACCTAAGCGTAGAGATTAGTCTCGCAGTGCAGAGACTGATTCTAGAACCTTCGTCGAGCCTCGTGACGCGTCTCATCGAAACCAAAGCTTCTTCGATCTCAGAGATTCGATTGCTCTTTAGCTTTATAAGTAAAGCTTCTTCCTCAGGGCTAGGGTTTGGTTCTAGAGACTCGATCTCCGCAGATGAAGGCGATGAGAAGCAGCTAGGTCGTGTCGCTAGCTGTAGCGTACGGCTCGAGGAGGCTACCGACTCGTCGGAGCTGGAATTGAAGTAGTTAGGTCTCCGGTCAAGCTCCGTCGCGGCGTGGTCGAGTCTCACCGAAGGTTTGTCCTTTATCGCTTGGATAAGCTCCTTCTCCGATACCGAAACCTTCCGGCTCCGTCTGTGAGTTTTCTCCATCAACGAGGAGACGAGCTTCTCCGCGGCGGCGTTATCGAGCGGCTTCGGCGGCGGGAGACTCCGGCGGTCGCACCAGCTTTGAATCGCGGATTTTAAGGCGAGGTTAGGTATGACGGTGGAGAAATCCGGCAGCGAGTTTGGGGTGAACCCTAGGGTTTTTGAAGCGATGACGCAAGCTCGCTCGTAGGAGTGGCCGGAGGAGACGATGACTGGGTCGGCCATTAAGGAACCAGAGATGGGACAGAGGAATTCTGTCGGAATCTCTGTTTTCGATGGTGAGCTGTTGTTGGATTTTGAGGAAGAGGAAGATGAAGAACGGGATAAGTAGATTCTCCATTTGGATTTACCGGGGAGAGATTCTCGCCGGGAGAGGTTGTCGCTTTTGTCGTGGTTTGAGTGGAGAACCATGAGCTTGATGATTGGTCGTTGAATCTCCATTAAAGATTGGATTTTTGGGAGTGGAGAGAGTATAATTGTTGTTGAAGAAGAGGAAGAAGACAAGCCATAAAAGAAAAACAAAACTTAAAGATGAGATTTTTGTGGGGAGAAAGATTTGACAAAACAGAACAGAGAGATTTTGGGAGGGAAGTTGTGTTTGCTTCTTGTTGTTGTTAAACTTGGGGACTTGGTCATGTTGTATAATTATTACTATGGTCATGTTTTTTTTTTAATATTTAATCTTATGATGTTAAAATTTAAAGATTTTCATTCGTAGGTAAAAAGTGAAGATACGTCCTTTGTGAGAGAGTTATTGATTGGGAGAATTTGTCTTCGATTTTGGGCTTTTGTGATTCACATGTGTTTTTTCAACTGATTTGTATACAGAGCATTAATGATGTTTGTCAACAGTATGTAAAATCAGTTATTTATTCATCTATATTCTCCTAAGATCTATAATAATTTAGAGTTTTTACTATCCCCTCAGTTTTTTTTTAAAAAAATTATATGTTTTAGTTTTTTACACATATTAAGAAAAAATAGAAAATTTTGATAATGCATCATTTTTTAGTTAACAATTCCTCATAATTTTTAGTCAATAAAATTTTAATAAGCATAATTATTTTTTAAAAATTTACAATTTGTCTTTAATTAATACATTGAAAATGTAAAAAATGTATTTTTTGAAACAAATACTTCTGCTAGAATATAGATCTTTTTGGAACAAAGGGAGTGCTATTTAAGCATAAAATTTTATTTCTAAATCATATATTATAATAGTACTAATTATTTTGTAATCTAGATTAATAATGCATTGTATTTAATTTATAGGAGTAGTAGTGCTAGTTAGTAATTTTTAAGAGATAATTACTTAGTATGATGTTATGTACATTTTTAAAAAAATGACAGCTTGAAGAGAAGTATGTATTGATCTGTAAGCTTATTATGTTTGGAGAGAAATATGTATTGACCCGTAAGCTTATTATGTCCTAATATAAATCCTTTCTCAGTAATTTTGGTCAACAATCTCATTACTTTAAAGAGAAGAGGAATCATATTCACAGAACACTACAATAGTTAAAGCTACTGATTCCGGTGAAACTGATATATATCTAAGACGTTAATGATACATGATTGTGAGTAAGATGAGCATGCTTAAAAGGATGATTTAATTAGTTTTTCATGTTGAAGCAATTATGGGTGTTTGCTTTATGCAAAAAACACTGTTTTAACCAAGAACAATACTGTCGTTTTCAGCTTTATGAATGTTCAAAAAGTTAATACTTTTTAGCATTTTATTTCTGCTTTTTTGCCCTTTGTTTCTGGGAATTAATTTTGTTTTCTTCTTCCATGACATTGACATATATTTCTCTAATTCAGTTTTTTTTTAACTACAGTATTTTGATTACTACGTTTGAATTCTACAAGATTTGATTGATAGCTTTCGTTTTGTGGGTTTGATCAGGAAACAAAAACTTTCGTTTTGTGGGTACCATTTAAGGCCATTTTCGTGTATGTGTATTGCTACGACTTGTAACCAGCCATAGTTTACATACTGCAAGTTATTGTTCTTTTCGCTGTTGCGACATGTGTGACCGGATTGCATGTCTCAAATTGTTGTTCATTTGATGTTCGCAAATAATGACCAGTCAGATACACATCGCGTTTTCAAATCATTAAAATAACACTAAAAACTAAAAAACAAATGATTTACAACTGGTTGATTCGAAAACGAAACAAACAACAACTGATCATAAACTTGTAAATCGCAGAAATATATGATAACAAAATGAATAATGTCCAATCGCATGCTTTGGGATAGGCAAACGAAGAAGATTTCATTTATAAATTTAAACGTTATTTTAAACTTTCATATCTTTCTATTATTTTAAAGTATTTATTTATAATGGTCTTAGGGCAACATTATGGGTGGGACTCTCATAAGGGCCCTTAACATTTTTATAGTGTTATTTTTAAGTTAAATGACTAAGTTAAAGGCTTTTGCTAAATGAGTTGATTATTGGTGGAACTTAACTTTGTCCCTTACATAATTAAATTTATTTATTTTAATTGTTTTGTAATAACATATATAAGAAAAATTCTTAAAATAAACATATAAAAAGAAAATTTTCACATTAAAATAGAAATAAGAAAATTACAAAAAAAAATTACGACTTGAGGAGAAGAAGCTATGATAATTGATAAGCTTCTAGTTTCCATGGACCCATCAAGAACTATGAAAAACAAAAGGGAATCAAAGAGTCACCTTCAAGTTCCACCATTGCTTTCTCGATCACAGGTTTGAACTTACCTGCAAGTATTCAACCCAGTTTTTAATATCCATGATTCTTACAAAACTTTACTGGTTTAGTTATTCTCGTACCGTGTCTCCTCTCGACATCCATCAATGCTGTGAGAGCAGTTCCCCCTACAGTCCAGTCTTCGACAGGAGCAGCCAAGTTCCCGACCTGCGCCAATAAATTACTCAATCTCATTTTAAGCACAAACTAGTTTATCAAAGACAGTTATGTTCAACACTCTGCGGCAATAAAAAGGTGGGAGTACAAACTGAAGAAATCAGTCCGGTTTTCCCACGTTGAGGAGAGCTCCAGCGCCATAACCAAGTGCATAACAGTAGGTGGCATCAAAGTTTGTAGGCAAACCACATCTTTCCTTCATACCTATACTCATGTCGAAGAAAACAATTAATCGAGATTGTGTTCTTCACATTGACAAATAAGCAATGTATTATGCACAGATATATACATCGATTGTGAGAGGAAGTACCCGAAGAAATGAGACTGGCCCATGAATTGTCCCTTGTATGAACCAGCTTGCTTTCTCTTCTCCAATTCAGTTTCAACCATTTGAATAAGCATCTTCTCGGTCTCAATCTTGGCCACCTATCAAGATGAGGAACATGATATTATTAATTATAAATAAAATATGGGAGACGAAGGAGGAAAATTAGTATGAGCAGACAAGACTATGATCAATTACCTGAATATTTCCATGTGGGTCTCTCTCGAGCATTTCTCCTTCAGAGATCGATAAGCAGATCAAGTCTTCGCCACCGGATCAGGTAAACGCCTTCGCCGTCGCCTTCTCCTCTAGGATATCGTCGCCTTCGCAGTCGCCTTCGGAGATGGTTGCGAAGAGAGAAGAAGAAAGTGAAAAAAGCGAACCGTCTTCGATTTCATCTCCCATTCCGGTTACGCCACGTAGCCCCAAGGAACAAGTCGATACATCCTTTGATTAAGGCCTGAGAGCAGCGTCTTTTAGTATTTCTCATTTATTTTCATTTATTTTTGACCCAAAATTGTGGTTAGAGCCGGCCCAAGTCCCTCTGATATTGATGCTCTTAGCTACCAGAGGCATTTTTTGACCCGACAATCTCAAAATTCAGATATATTTCTAACTAATCAAATAACCTGATTGCAACTTTTTTTTTTATTTTTGCAATTTTATCTGATCTATTACATATAAATTGCAGTAGGCTCAAGCTTATCACTTTTACATGGGAACCAAATAATGAAATGATAACAAAAAGGGTGATGGAGTATAGCAGGTAACATTAATAGTTGTATTCTTAGTAGCTAAGACTCCAGAGAGGTCTATGTATAGGTAGTGTATGTATTTTGTATTTCTGTACGTGTAGTAAATGATGAGATAGATAGATACAATCTTTAGACTTTGATAATTGATTAGTGGTTTTAGGCTGTTTAGTTCAACTTTTTTTTTTTTTTTTGCCTTTTGCCAAAGTTGTTTAGATTCCTTATGCTTGTTTTTCTTCGATAAAGAAATAAGATGGAGAGACTCTTGTGTTCACACTTCACATTTACCTTTGTTGGTTTTAGTACATGATTATATGAGTTCTCTGAGTAAATATATGTTCAACCTAGTTTAGAGATCAGTTTTGTCATGCGATGAAAGAACTTTTAACTGAAGTTTTATTTTAAATAATACTCCTTCTGTTTCAATAAGATTCATATTTTAGAATTTTCACACATGTTAAGAAAATGTATAAATTTATAATTACCAATATATTGTTTTTTGTAATTTTATATTTTCTATAAGTTTTAACCAATAGAATTTAAATAAATCTTTAAAATTTTACAGTTTAACAATAAATAGTGCATTAAAAATATGGAATATGTATTTTTTTTAAACAATATCTTTTTCTAAAACATACATTATATTGAAAACAGAGGAAGTAGTTAACTTGTGTAGGTTTAACTCAAACATGCGGTCTTAATGTTTATATATGAACCATATGCAAATTCAGTTTTCTAGAACAAATTTCAAAGTCTTGTTAAATTTTTTTTAAAATTTTTAGAATTTTTATTTTTAATTTTTAATTAAAATTGCAAGAAAATTTCAACCCTATGCAAATACACTCTTGCATATGCACAAAGACGGTCTTCAAATAGATATACACTTTACCATAGTAGTTATATCTTTTATGAAAATTTAATATTTCATGTTTCAAATTAGATGTTTTAAAAAAAAGTTTGCATAGATTTAAAATAGTTAAATGTTTACTTTGTCTTTATTTAATTACAATTATATTATTTACTATTGTCTTAATTTAATTTATGAACTGTATTAAATTTATGAAATGATCGTTATTTAATAGCAAACATTATGATACAATGACCGTTTAATTTAAAAATGACGAAGTATGTAATATACTATATTAGTAAGTCAATAATTAGCAAAATAAGAAAGTTTTATTTTGGTAACATTGATGATATATTGTCCGGAACATTGTGGCCCAATAGTAAAGTCGGGTTCCTTCCTACACCCAGGTTGCGAGTTCGATCCTTGCCGGAGGAAACTATGTCATGATGTTTCTGGACACCCACTGGATATGGGCTCATGCTTTCGAACTCATTTGAATACCCGGAAAGAGGGTCTATTCGTGAGCTGCACCTCTCTTTGGGGATTAGTTTGGGCCTTTCCATGGGCCTGCGATACTCCCAGGTTAAACCAAAAAAAAACATTGATGATATATTTAGAGTCCAATACAAAAAATATTATTTTGTATATTAAAACTTCAAAGCATCACTGGCGGAAAACAAACATCCTAAGGCCGACAACAAAACAAACATTACATTGGCATTTACGGTCCCTAACATTTATAGGATCAAAATGAGGCGTTGGCCTAGAAACATCTGTATGGCGTATCAATTACATAAAAACCAGCAAATTACACTCAATTGAAAATCTAGCTGAACGTATTTTAAAGCAGCTCGGCTTACTTCCACTCAATTGGGGCATCGCTACATATTGATAAAATTTTAAATGATGTATCCATAAAGATTGAAGCTTTCTTAGGGTTAGATCTCGATCTAATCGAATACCTTATATACTTCTATAAAAAAAATATTAACTAAATATACCTTCAAATAATAGTTATTTTTTTTCAATATGAGAATATTTGGTTGAAAATATATTCTAAAAAGTACATGAATAGATTTTATATAAATTAATTTAATTTCTATCGTAATCTATTCATAAATATTTTTGTAATAAATAATATAAAATTAGTTTTGAATGTATCTGTTATAAACCATTAATATTTTGTAAAATTAAATTATAAACTATTTTTGGAATTATTTTATTTTATAAATTTTCAATATATAATTTATATTTTATAGATGATATAAAATCAAATACCAAAATGATATAGTTTTCAAGACTTGTTTATGACAATATATCCGTTTATACTAACATAATAGTCGGCAAGAAAAGGATATAAAATATATAATATCCAAAGGTTTTTCACTGATTCAGGCAGCAACCAATATGATCAACAAGGAAATTCAAGAGAAGCTACTTATGATCCAAAAAAAATTGAAGCTACAGATCATCAAAAGTAGATTTGCAAAGTTAAGGATCTAATCAAATAATTATTTTTTTATCTTATAACTGAATTTGTGATTTTCAGAAACGGTATATGTTTTGTAATGTCTTGTTCTCTGTAATAAAATAGCATCTCTTTACTTCTAATGTTTACTAGTCTCTTGTGTGTATGTTTTCATCATTTGCAAACTTAGTTTACATATATTAATCAAACTACGACATTTAGTGACAGAAGGAGAAATATTTTTTACAAGGGTCAATTTGATAATACAAGTGTTTTATAAGGTTCATCATATGTTTCTATAGAAAATACATGCAAAATTCTCCTTTTTCAAAAATTCCCATGGGTCATTTGACCCATATGATCATATACTAACTCAGCCACTGACTACACTGCCTTTGTCTCCTAAGAGACTATGAACGCCTTATGTGGTATATCAATAGAATCAACTGCCTTCACCCCTTCTTTTTTTCTTCCTCTTCCGAGTGATGTCCACTCCATAACATTTCGCAAGATCACATTCTTGCACATCGCAGCGTCTCTGGCAAGGATCGTCGAGCCAATAGAAGCTTCATCATCATTTTCAAGCATCTGCCTTTCTATGAAGTTATTTTAGCTGCTTCTCCACAATTTCTTTAGTCACACCGTAATATTTCTAGCAGTAAACAATGTTAGCTAATGCATCAACTTCATGCCCCTTCAAGAAAATGTCAAGCTTCACAAAGTGAACAATCTATCAAAACCAAATCAAACAAAATCGGTCAATATCATATTAAACCGGAAATCAAGGTAAATTAGGAATCTAGCTTTAAACTGAAAAAAGGAACTTGTTTCCGTACACTCTCAAACGAGAGGAGAGATTATGCGAAAACCTATCAAAGCCAAATCAAACAAAATCTAATGCACATGGCATTACTGCTTTCATTAATGAGGAAAGTGAATGGTAAAAGAATATGAAGTAGATCTTTCTTTTCTCATAATCCTCAACGGCTAGATAATAGCAAAATAAGGAAATTAACTTCTAAAGTAAATATAAAAATATATCACACACCATTCACAAAGTTTCTCACGACAAATTTTATTTCTTTTCTGATCTTTCTTCTTCGTGTGCGAAAGAGAAAAACAGAGCGTGTTTCGAAAATCAACAAGAAAAGTCACCATGCGACCACCTCGTCCTTCTTCTTCTTCTAGTTATTCACTGGCTGTAACGAGTTTGGAAAGCAGACTATTGACGGTATTCAAGAAAGCTCAAGAACTTACAACTCTGTGATATCGAAGCCTGCGTCATTCATTACGGACCTGACGGAGAACTCAAGACATGGCCTGAGAACAGAGATAAAGTGAGAGAATTGGCTCTACGCTACATCCAATTAGACAAAGCCAAGAGACTCAAGAAAAGCGTCAATCTTTACGAGTTCCTCAACAAGAAGAAGACGACGATGACTAATAATTTCAAGAAGGCCGCGAAGAAGAATGTTGAAGAAGGATTTAAGTATCCAATCTCTGATCATTATTCTTCCGACCAAATCAACCAACTGGTTCAGTCTTTGGAACTAAGTTACTCTGCTGTGCAAAGAAAGATGTCGTTTTCTTGAGGCAAAAGCAAACTTGGAGGATCGTCAACAATCTTTGAACCCTAGCCACGTCATCAAGTACCCACAACAAGAGTCTTGCGTTTATGATCACTCAGCGCTACAAGAATCTGGGTTACATTATCAGTTGATGCCTTATGGTGGTTATTATGATCAGAACATGTGTACGGGTAACAACTTTCAAGATCCTTGCTTCTAAAACATACAAGATTACTCAGTCTTCCCACCATTGCTACAAGAAACCGTGAGTAACTACTAGGTGAATCAGTTGATGCAGCATGAGCTTTATGGTTTTGATCAGAACATGAGTATGGGCGATACTACCAACACCAACAACGTCCTAGATCCTTTTCTTTCAAGCATAGTTTCAGATGACTTCTGTCTTTGTTTTCAAGACCCTTATGGTGGTAATCCTAGCTCCTCTCAAGGTTTTCCAGATATGTCTTCAGGCTATGTTTATGAGAACGTACTACTTCAGGGATCTACTCTACCATTTTTCTAGCTCCATCATTCCTACAACTCTGATATTTCTCTTATGAAGTAGCTGATCGTAGAGAGTAAAGCTGTTTATGCATCTGAATGTTTTTATTTTGAATAGGCATATATAAATGCAACTGCAAAACAGAATTTTACAAGTCAGACCTGTTGTTTGGTTTAGTATACTATTCAGATATGTATGCATGGTCTTATCTTTAATGAAAAATCACAGAACTTCAAGTAAACATTTTATTTTGAAACATTGTGTTATGTATTTATCTCGTTGATTGTCGCATCATATCCTTTTTTTTGTCTCCACAGAACTAATTTCAAAACATTTTCTTCTGTTTTACGTTTATTATCCCTGACTCTATATAACAAGCAAAAGAAAAACCAAACTTAGAAGTTTATAACAAAGATCAGGCTTTGGGCAGGACAGCGATGTAAAGAAGGACCAGTGCTTTCAAGTAAGGTAAGTACATGTCTTTGTTGTTGCGCGTCTTGTCCAAAGGAGAATACTCCACTCTTCACTTCTTCATACTCATACTTTTCCTGCAAACTCAATGTCATAGTCCAAATACAGTATAGTGTTTGTAACTTCTTGTTTTACCTAATAAGAATAGTGGCTCTTGTATCTATATTTTGATCAATTTGCGAATTCAATTTATATATACACTAGATGAGACCCGCGCTGTGCGCGGAATGAAGTTGTTATTTTTATTATGTTTTGGGTTTCATTTGGATTAGGGGTGTTCAATCCGGATATCGGGTTGGTTTCGGTTCGACTAGTTATTTTTTCTGTATCTCGGTTAGTAAAATATAACTACTATTCTAAATCCATATTTACTTCGCTTCGATTCGGTTTATATACCGTCGATTTTCAGTTTATTCAGTTTTATACCTAAAAAACATAATTATTTAGTTTGAGATCATATTATATGTTATACGAATTTAAGAGTCATGTTATCAAAAAGTCATTTAATTAAAAAAATATTATATATTTAAATAAAATAAAGCAATGCTTTTATCATCTAATAAAATAATCAAATCTAGAATTAATATCAAAGCTCTAAATTTTGAAAATAAAATAAAAAAGAAAGCAGAAGCACGAATGAATAGTTTTTCTAGTCTTCCATATTTAGTGTTCATCAAATTGATATGTCTTTTATTGAACACAATTCTGTTTGTTTAAAGATTAAAAATAATTTAGTTAATGTTAAAATAAAACAAACAGATCAAAAAAGAAGGCTAAAAAATATGAAACCTTAGTGTGAGTAATTGTTACTTAACTATAGTTAAAGTGATTTACAAATTATAATTATAGTTCAACTTATATAACAAATATACATTCATGCGTCGTTATAAATATACAGAGGATTTACATTTTCTACTTATGATCAGTTTTGTTCAGTTTAATCGGTTATAAACCAAACAATATTCAAATTCTATGATTTTTTATAAAATCACATCCATTCAGTTTGTATGGTATATACCAAAACAAAACCATATTATCTATGTCTGTTCGGTTCGGTTTTAGCATATTGAACATCCCTAATTTAGGTATATGTTGGTTTTGGATTGTTTTTTATTATCATGTCTTAATATCCTATTGTAGAATTAAATTTTAAATTTACATTGTTTTTGAAACTTAAATGTGAGTTTTATATTAAAAAACAAAAAATAAAATACGTAGTATGAACACATTTATGTAGAGTGTGAAAGCATTTATGTAGAATGTGAATGTTCATTCTCAAATTCTTTGTGAGACTGCCACGTGTCCATTGTAGTGTGAGCACAATTTTTAAAAATGCTTCTCAACATATAGGGGATGTTTAATCAAATAAGTATGTGGTGTTGTTTAGAAAAAGATGTTTTTGTACTGCTGCTGTACATTGTCAATCACGTTATTTTAGGGAAAATGCCATAAAAATACCCCAACTTAATTTTGTTAAGCCTTTTAATACCTAAATTTTTTGTTACCCAATTTGATACCCCAACTAATTATTTTACTCAATTTAATATACAGATTTTTAAAACTATGCCCATTTTAATACCTAAACTTTATTTATTTGAATAAAATATGCTAAGAAGTTTCAAACAAAATTTTAAAAATCTTTAAAATTTACAAAAAAAATCTCAGAAAATTCCATTTTATTTTCTGTTTTAGAGATAAAAGTACATAATCTGTGTATAATCTCAAATTTTGGAATAAAATTTTTAAGTGTCAAATATTGAATTTAGTTGATTTCTGAAATAGAAAAAAAAATTATTTACTTTTTCTTCAAAAATTAAAATTTAAAATTGAAAATTTTCTCCCTAATTAATTTATATTTTTTTCCTAGATATAAAACTAAAATGAGAAATTTTAGTATTTTTTCTTATCTGTTAACTATTTTTCAAAATTTGTTTGAAAAATATTAATATTTTTATTAAAATAAATAAAGTTGGGGTATTAAAAGAAGTACGATTTTGAAAGTTCGTGTATTAAAAGGACAAAAAAATTAGTTGGGGTATTAAACTAGGTAGAGAAAAAGTTTGGGTATTAAAAAGCTTAATGAAATTAAGTTGAGGTATTTTAATGGAAATTTGCCTTTATTTTGTATATGCCTTTTAACACAAGTTACAACCGACTAAAACGCTGTGTTTGAATCCCGAGCAAAACTTTGTATAATTTGGTCACGCGCGGCACTGATTGGTGGCAAAGAGGCGGTGTCGTTTTAGGGATAGAGAGTGCATTACTGACCGTTGATATTCCCCCATTACATCTTGACCGTCCAGAGGCATAAAAAGAAAAAGGGAAAATCGAAAGAGAAAAAAGGAAACTAATCATACCTGACCGTTTAAATCAATCTATATATATAAAGAAGACTTGTCTCCCTCCTGGTGAAGCCACATCATCAAATCTTCCAATCAAAAACTGACACGTGTCCATATCCTTTGCTACTCTGCTTTTTGTGAGGCTCTTTTTCGTCAATTTGAATTATTTGGTTGAGACACATGTCACCTACCTCATTATTCTGCGTTTCATTAACATCATCGACAGTTATGGGCTATTTTTGGGTGTGGGCTTTATGTTTGGCTCACGGAATCCAGCTCACAAGAAATCCTAATGCTCTCATTCTAGATTTCATCCAAACCTTTCTTATCCACCGCCAAAAAGATTTAGTTTTTTAGTTCTGTGATGAAGAATCCCATGGTGAAGCGTTTGATCTTCACGTTCATCAACCACAATGTTTCAATTACAGATTCATCGTTCTTAGCCCTTTATTACCTTCATCAACCACGATTTAGACTTAAATGCGATTATCTCTTCTGCAAGGCGGTCTACATGCGATTTCCAGTATAAAAAGGTTAGCCTTCCTCCTCTCAAAATCATCTTCCTAATCTGTTTAAGCAGCAAAGTAAACTTATTATTTTTTTCTGATCTGAAATCCAATATGTGTGCTTTCACTGTACAAGTTAGCTTGCTGCAATTATGTGACGCGGGGAATGTCAAACGTGGTTGGGACATCTTCCTCGCCGATCTAAAGGTACATGATCTCCCACAAAATTATATATCCAATCCTCTTCATCATAATCTTCTAAAAAAATTAAGAGAAAATTGCTAATTTTGCTTTCCTCTTCGCCATTAAATCGGCGTTGTTGTAACTCCTCCGTCGCGGTTGACTCCCTTTTGCGATGATCATTGGAACCTGTCGCAACCTCCCTCCTGTGACGATCATTGAATCAACACAATGATAGTTCTTATTTGAAACTAGGTTTTTAAATCGAAGTGAATCAATTTGATTATATCGAATTGATTTTCATTTGATGATTTATATAGAACCTGTGTTGAATCAAATTGAGGCAAATTGATTATAGAAAATCAGGGTTTAATTCAATTGATTCAATTTCGTAGGTGGGTTGAATCAAATTAATGCAAATATTTTCATCTTTATAAAGTTCTGAACGACAACCTTTAAAAAAAAAAATTCTTCTGTTAATGTCAGAATATATATTTTTTGTTTGTTTAACAGACTTGAGAAGAAGAAGAAAGGAACAACAATGAACTCTGAGAAAAACAAAAGCACAAGCTTCCCACCAACTGAGCCAGAACTCTGCGACAATAGATGCGGTTTCTTTGTGTCTTCCAACATGAACCTCTGTTCCAAATGCTACAGAATTCTCCGAGCCGAGGAAGATCTAACCGCTGTAGCAAAATCTGCTGTCAAGAACTCACTTAAGCTTCTATCTTGCATTCTCATTATCACACCAGAGAAAAAACAGCCTCTTGAAACCGAACCAGTCTATGTTGTTGTAACCGCTGAGCCGTCATCAACACCTATAGCCACGGGACAGGAGGATGCAGCGCCGTCGAAACCTGCACGGACTAACAGGTGGTTCAGATGTAACAAGAAGGCTGGGGTTAAAGTGAAAATGCGGTAGAACGTTCTGCAGAAGCCATAGGTGCCCGGAGAAGCACGAGTGTAGCTTCGATTTCAAAGAAGTTGGACGTGATGTAATCGCAAAGGCCAATCATATGATCAAGGCGGATAAAGTCGAAAGGATATGAAAAAAAAACAAACATTTTCTTTTTATAAAGTAATTTGGGGTCTCCATCTTTCGCAAGGTCTCTATCTATCAGTTAATTATAATCAATATATTCTTATATTACTATGGTGATGTTTGTACAAGAGGGAGAAGATACCACATTGACTCTTTTTTATACCTGTTGCTACAGATTATTGTTTTTTTTTGAGAAATGTTACAGATTATTGTTATAATTTCTATATATTTATTTGCATATAATCTCCTTAGTGTTAAAAAGCCCTAAACTTCACTATATTGAAGTAGCCTAAATGTTCCTGATGATCAATAATTTTTAAAAATGCATTAAACACTCTATATTCTTTATCATCTTATTCTATTAACAAAAAATAATAATAAAATGTTTAATAACCCAAAACTTCTTTTTAATCAATAGTTTAATTACAATCTAACAAAAAAATCCATCAAAATGAAATTAGTTTAGCACACAATATCTTATATCATCTAAAATACCACTTCAGATTAAGAACAAAAACGATTTTTTGTGTTATTGTGTCTACACATTTTATCAAGTGCAAATAAAAAATGCAAAGCATATCAAAATGATTCCATTATTTTATATCTCAAGATTAGAAAATTAAAAAATAGAAGAAAATATAACCAAATAGTAATACATAATAGATTAAAAGAGATATGTTAAGTTACTCTAACTATATAAATGTAGAATATAGTTTAAATCTTTATGTCATGAATTCTAGTAAGAGAATGAATAAAACTAGGTAACTTAAAACTAAACAAAGAAATCAACAATTCTACACCATTATAATAAAAACAGAATAAAACTTCAAATAAACAATTTTAATAACCGTAAGGTAAAATTGATTTAATTATAATGAAAAAAAAACTGAATAAAGAATAACAATTAATAAAATAATAATTTATACTAATATAGAACAAACCATTTTAAAATAAAAATAAATATTTTTAAAAATATTTATTCTAACTATTTAAATTATTTTTAAATTGTCACGCGGCGGGCCCTAGTCTCTATATAAAGAAGACGTATCTCCAAGCCAATCTCATTCGATCACTTGTGATAATTTCCTTTTTACTCTCTCTTGATTTTCGTTTGATTTTTTGCTTCTTCTCCATTACCCAGAAATCAAAAACATGAGTCGCAAACTCTCAACGGGATCTTCTTCTTCTTCGTTCTACCTCCAGTTGTATCAGATTGTGGATGATTGTTCGTCCGATCAGATCATCTCTTGGAGCAAAACCAACAACAACAGTTTCGTTGTTTGGGACGTGAAGAGGCTTCGTAGTGACATTCTTCTGAAATCCTCCTCTGGAGTATTATTGGGCAGAAAATTAATGGAGTTTGTTGCAAAGCTTCGGTCTCATGGGTTCAAAACCGTCGTAAAGGGACCTGGGGAATAAGAGTTTGCACATGATGATTTCGAGAGAGGCCCTTTGATGAAGAAGATGATGGTCAAGGCCTAGTCGGAAAGGATTGAGAGGTTCGATGCTCAAATCAAAGCCATGAAGTGGAGACTCAAAGCCAAGAAAGCATCCCTCAAAGTTGAGAATCTCTTCCAAAATCTACGGATCTGATCAACAACATAATTCAAGAAAAGCTAGGGTTTTGTCAAAGGTAGAGAATCTCATGCAAAGTTTAAGGATTTGATCAACACGTTTTCTTCTCTTCTTGTAATAAATTTTGTGCACGGTATAAGTTTGGTAATATCATGTTCTATGTAATAAGAATAGTATCTCCTCTTTACTTCTAATGTTTACTACTAGCTAGTGTTTTGTGTCTATGTTTTCGTCAGTTTGCAAATTTGATATATGTAGTCGACTAGTCGGTATATTGCATTAATTAGTAACTTCTTGTTTCACCTAATAAGAATAGTGGCTCTTGTATATATTTTGATCAATTTGCGAATTCAGTTTATATATACATGTTTAATCAAATCAATATGTGGTTTTGTTTTGAAAAAGATGTTAATGTACTGCTGTTGTAGATTATCAATAACGCTTATATACCTTTTCTCCCTTGTGTTCGATTTCACATCATCATCGTTGGATGTACGATTTATCCTACTTAAAGTTATTAATGATTTATAGATAAGGTTATATATGTTTAGAAAGTGAGAGTTTTAGCTTCAGTAAACTACTTTTGATAGGCTTGGGAAGATTTTGTTTTTGAGAGAAGAAGCAAAGATAAAAAGAAGATGAATAAGATGATGGTTCTCACATGATGATTTTGGGAGGTTCGATGCTCAAATCAAAGCCATGAAGTGTAGACTCAAATCCAAAAAAAAGCATCCCTCAAAGTTGAGAATCTCTTTCAAAATCTATGGATCTGATCAACAACATAATTCAAGAAAAGCTAGGGTTTTATCAAAAAAGTAGAGAATCTCTTGCAAAGTTTAAGGATTTGATCAACGTTTTCTTCGCTTCTTGTAGAAATTTTGTGAATTGTATAAGTTTGGTAATATCTTGTTCTATGTAATAAAACTAGGGGTTTGCCCGCATGTGCGGGCATGATAGTTTCACTAATAATTAGTAATATATGTATTGTGATTTAAACATAACTTATCCTTTATATTTTTAATCATTTTGGTTTTCTTTGATTTTTATTTTGATCTACGTCTTCTTAACATAACGGAAAGCAATAAAACTATGAGACCATAAGAGTATAATTACATATCAAATATTATATACAGTAAAGTAAAGTAAGAATGTTAACTTTTGATCTCTCTAAATCTACTTTTAATTTTTGAACCATAAACATGAATTAACTTACCAAAAAAAAATTAAAACACACAAAATCCAAATAAAAACAAAATAAATAAAAACTAAAATTCGATGATAATTTTGAAGAATTAAAAAAAACAAATTGGGATAATGACAACGTTTCATTAGTTTACTTGATCAATATACACATTGATTTATCTTAATATTTCATAAGTTTACTTTTAATAATAGAAACAATAGATAATGATAGTTTTATTATTAAAGTTAATTTATGGTTAATTATATAATGATAAATCTAACTGTTCATTAAAAATATGTTTATTTTAGCAGTTTTAGAAACTAAGAGAATGATTAATAAGTGCTGTGGCTTTTATTTTTTGGCTTTAGAAAAATGGCTGTAGATTTTATTGTTGTAGCTGTAGATTAGTTATTTCCGAAGCACTAAATACAAAGCTCTAGAAAATTTGATTTCCAAAGCTATTTTATTTCCTATTTTAGTTTTAATGGCTGTAATTTTAATTTTTTAAAGCATGATTGGTAAACTAAACCGGATGTTGAAAGAAAATGAGCTATGTAAAGCACTCACATCACTTGCCAATCACCCCCTTAACCATTAAAAACATGTTCATAACATGATTACATAGGTAATTTTCTAATTTTAATATCAAAATATTTTTCTAATAGATTAAACAATAATAAAACATACACGTGAAATAACTACTAAAGTAATTCAGAATAACTAATTCATAATTCTAAATTCTACGTAACAAAACCGATTTTGTCCTAGTATTTCAGACTCAAAGAAAGAAGAAAAACATAGAACTCGAACTATAAAAAAACAAATATTAAAAATATATAAATATAGATGTCAAAAACTATAAGTGAGACAACTTAGAATGAATGAGAAAATTGAAACTATAGAGTTTTGAAACTTCTTACATCATATGAAAATAAGCATTAGTCCTAACTTTTTAAAAATAATTATAGTTATAATTCCAATTAAAAAGTTTGAAATAGTTATATTATTTATATTAATAATTTAAGCTAGAAATAAATAAAAATCTCGTGAAAGTTAAAATAATTATAAACATAATTCCAATTAGAAATTTTTAAATATTTATATTATTTAAATTAATAAATTAATTAGAAATAAAAAATATTTAAATTAATAAATAATGATGATTTAATCTATAAACTAATAAAAATATGAAAAATAAGCAAAATTAGCTAAAATCACTTCATAAATAATGGTATAGATAGTATTAGGTGTTTTGACCGTACATACGGGCATAATCGTCTTATTAATGTTTATATATATATATATATATATATATATAATTTTTTAAACATCATGATAAGTTATTCTTTATATTTTTAACCAATTTGATTTTTTTTTATCTCGTCTATGTTTTTTAACACAACGGAAAATATAAAAATATGAGACAATGTGAAAGCATAATTACATATCAAAATATTCCATACAATAAAGAAAAATAAGAAAGAAGTTTTTTTTAAACAAATCGAGATAATGATAATATTTCACTGGTTTATTTGAAATATTCCATACATTGACTTATCTTAGTATTTCATAAGTTTTATTATTAGCTAGTTAATTTATGGTTAGTTATACAATGATAAATCTAATCAATCATTAAAAATATATCTACTTTAACCGTTTTAGATACTAAACCACTAAAAACATGTTCATAACATGATTACATAGGCAACTCTCTAAACTTAATATCAAAGCATAACTTTTCTTATAAATTAAACAGTAATAAAATATACACGTGAAATAAATACCAAATTTAAAATACCTAAATTATAATTCCAAACTGCATGTAACAAAACTGTTTTGCTTCCAAATTTTTCAAACTCAACGAAAGAAAGAAAAAAACATAGAACTCCAACTCAACAAAAACAAATATCAAAAGTAGATAAACATAGATGTCAAGAACCCCCATAAAAGATCTAGAGTTAAATAGTGAATCAAGCTTTGATGTTGTTGATATAACCCTTCAAGCAAGCAAGTCCAACCCATAATATTATTTGATAAAAAATGGTATGATATGCACGAAATGATTGAACCAATAAAAAAAGAACGTTCACATCAGCATGAAAATGATGAAGAGAACGCAAGCAATTGAAACAACCAGGGCACACTACACCTAGAGGACACTATAACCAAACCAACTTGGAATGAATGAGAAAAATGAAAATTTGTCAAAATCAAAATAATTATGGTTCTAATTCCAATTTGAAAATCTGAAATAATTATATTATTTAAATTAATAAATTAATGAATTAAGCTAAAAGCTAATAAAAACATGACATATAAGTATAATTAGTTAAAATCATGGATAATATAATAATTCAAGCTAACAACCAATAATAACATAACGTATAAACAATATTAGCTAAAATTATTAAGAAACTGACAACTAAACAAAATCACTTATTTAAATTAATAAGTTAAATGATTCAAGCTAAAAACTAATAAAAACATGACATAATAGAAATCTAAAATCATTGAGAATCACTACAAAAAAACTATTTTATTACTAGGAAAATT
>JABAYD010010151.1:0-22891 GCA_014822095.1 Diplotaxis tenuifolia
TATGTTAATCATATTTGTATAACCCGGGCGTAGCCCGGGTAAAATCTCTAGTAGATATAGTATTTGATTTTGTGATTACATAATTATACGATTTTTTTTTTGAATGAATGTAAAATTTTATTCATGCAAAAACTGTTTTGCAACAAGTGCTACAAGGATTGAAAAAGGCATACAAAAAGATATAAACCACAAAAGAACCATCCTCACATTCTCCCTCAAACTCAACCATGTGAAACAAGTCAAGTTTGGAGAGACCATGGGAACTTCCTCATTAAAACCCCATTAAAAAAAACCCAACATGGGATAAAACTTCAATGAGGAAAAAGAGTAAAGCCCCATGATCAGGAGAGTGTGAGGGCAAACAAAAACTACCATCACTAAACACAACCAAAAGGACAAACCCACCACAGCAAGACAAGAGCCACGAACCAGCAACATCCGAGAAGACATCAAGAAACAAAACGATCAAGTTCTCGTCCCAAACCAAGTAACAAGACCTTCATCATAATGCTTACCTTTTCCTTTAACAGCAAGCAGCTTCAGCCTAATGTTTTTGTCAATAATCTGAATCAAATTAGCCATGGTTTTCGGCTCTTCACCATGTCTTCGAGCATTTCTCTCCCACCATATTGTGTGCATCGTAGCTTGCAAGGCGTATCTAAGGAGAAACGTCTTTATAGGTGTAAGCCAGGGCTTCGAGACAATACCTACCAATGTACTCCAATCCGCTGTAAAAGCTGTTTGCATAAGACCTCCCACCAAATTTCTCCAAATATTTCCAGAACAACTACAGCCAAAAAAGAGATGAGCACAAGATTCAGAGCAGTCTTTGCACAGCACACATTCTGTATTAATAGAATTATTCCATCTCTGTATTCTATCCATGGTCTGCAGTCTTCCCTTCAAAGCAACCCACATCAGGAAAAAATACTTAGGAGTTGCTTGAGAAAACCAAACTCCCTTGCTCCAATCACAGACGGATCTGACATCTCTTATTAGATTCCAGGTTTTGCTTGTTGAGAAGGAGTTCATGTATTTCCCTTCAGCATGTTTCCAGAGAATAGTATCATCATTGTGATGAATCTAAATCTTCTTAATCTCATCTTCAACTTGGTTTAGGATATCTACTATGTGCTTTCTTCTTCTTCTCATTCTTTTAACCTCTGCTACTGAATAGTTTTTAGGGATCCCCAAATCCAATGGCCCACGATCACCAAGGAGCTCAACTAAGGTGTCAAACCGGGACCATTTATCATACCAGAACGACGTACGATCACCATTCCCAATTTCACTTCAAATAAACTGCTTAGCAAGATCCCTCAGCTTAAGAAGCTTCTTCCAAACCCAAGAGCCTGAACTAGTTTTATCATTGATCGACCAAAAGGAGTTCTTGCGAATCAAATAACTTTGAATCCATCTAACCCACAAGGACGAGTCTGCCATTATTCTCCAGATAAGCTTTAAACCATAAACTTTGTTTATTTCCTTCAACGATCTCAACCCCAAACCACCTTCGTTTTTTGGACAACAAAGATCATTCCAGTTGACTTTCGCTTTTGTTGTTTTAAGCTCCGGTCCCGACCAAAGGAACGCTGAACAGAGCCTTTCAATGTCTTTTAAACAGCTCCCCGGGAGTCTGAAAGCGGCCATCCAGAAGTTAGTAAGACTTGTGATGACAGAACTTATGAGCTGTAAGCGACCCGCGTGAGAAAGGAAACGTCCAGTCCAAGAGCTCATTCTCTTTCTGATTTTCTCCACTAGAGGAAGATAGTCAATAACGGTCATACGTCTAGTAAGCAAAGGCAACCCCAGATAGCGTTGGTAGCTGGCCAGAGGAGAAGGGAAAATTCTTGAGAATATCCTCTCTAGTTCTCTCATGAATGCATGCGGTATATAGTGTAGACTTCTCCAAACTTATGTTTAAACCCGAAATACTGGCAAAATCTTTAAAAACAGCAAGGATACCTTCCACAGATCTCTTGGTACCATCAGAAAAAACAAGCAAGTCGTCTGCGAAGCACAAATGTGAAAGCTTGATGTTCCTGCATTTAGGATGATAACCAAAGTTCTCCCTCTCTACAGCCTTATCCAACATACAAGAGAGGACATTAATGCAAATCACAAACAGGTAAGGGGACAAAGCACATCCCTGTCTGAGACCTCTTTTACTCCGAAAGAAACCCGCCAACTCTCCATTCACTTGAACCGAGAATGAAGCCGTACACACACAGAGCTCAATCCAGTGAATAAAAACCGCAGGCAGATTCATAGCTCTGAGTGTATTCAACAGGAAAGACCAAGTCACAGAATCGAAAGCTTTGGCAATATCAATTTTCAACATACAGCGGGGGGATATATCCTCTTTATGGTAGTCATTAACTATTTCAGTAGCTAACAGGATATTCTCTACGAGCAGCCTATCCTTAATGAAAGCTGACTGGTTATAAGAGATGCATTGAGGAAGCGTACCTTTCAAGCGGTTTGCTACAATCTTTGAAATGACTTTGTACAAGACATTAGAACAAGAAATCGGTCTGTAGTCACGCATCTCCTGAGCTCTCTCCTTTTTAGGTATAAGAGCCAGAACAGTAGAATTAAGACCCTTAGGCAAAAATCCTTTGCTGAAAAAAGACTGAACTGCGGCAATGACATCTTTCCCAATAATACTCCACGAAGCCTTAAAAAACTCAGTGGTATAACCGTCCGGACCCGGAGCTTTATTATTAGGCATACTGAAAATCACCGCTTTTATTTCCTCTTCTGTAACAGTTTTGATCAGACTTGCTCTTTCCTCATCACTACAACGAAAGGATAGAGTTTCTTGCAGCTTCTCCACGGTAATATCATCAACATCTCTTGGCTCAAACGTAAGAAACTCACAAAAGAAACGCTCTGCTTCCCTTTTAATATCATCTTGACTTGTAGCTATTCTTCCATCAGGACAATTTATTTCCCTAATCGCATTTCTGATCTCTCTTGTCTTAGCTGCATTGTAGAAAGCCTTGTTGTTATTATCTCCCACTTGCAACCAATGAAGCTTTGACCTTTGTTTCAAAACTTTCTCTTCAATATCAGACACACGCTGCCATCTTTCTGAAGCCTCGTGCTCTGCCTGAACGTTGGCCTGAGTAGGAAACCTCATCATTTGATCTTGCTTCTCGCAGAGATTACTATACGCTTCTTTGACCTTCTTATGAAGAGAACCCAACTTGTTTTTACTCAAAGATCGAATATGAGGTTTCAAACCTTTTAGATACTTGGAAAGTCTGTAGAGAGCCGAAGTAGATTGAAATAAAGGCCGAGTTTCTTTCCAATAATTTCCAACAACCTCCATAAACTCAGTAGATTCAGTAACAACATTGGTGAACTTAAACGGTTTCCTTTTACCAATCGCTTCAGCAGCTATATGGAACCTCCCTCTTAGATGATCTGAAACTCCACCAGCTTCAAACACGCCATAAGCCTGGGATCTATTACGCAGCCACGTTTTGTTCACCAAGATTCGATCCAACTTCTTACTTATTGTTCCCTCAGCTCTCTTGTTACACCATGTGAATTTCGGACCTTGATATCCCATATCAATGAGACTACAATGCTGAATCACACTTTCAAAATCTCGCATACCCGAAGTAACCAAAGTGGACTCAATATAACTTGAGTGCTCCTCACCATCCAAAACCTCATTAAAATCTCCCATAATAACCCACTCTTTATTTCTGAACAATCTCGCATCTTGATGATCTTTTATATCACTCCAAAGAGTCTTTCTCTTCTCAGCCGTTTTCTCAGCGTAGACGAAAGAACAAAAAAATTCCTCTTTTTCACCCTCCAACAGAACCGAAACTGTAATGATCTGATCAGACTTGAAGACAGGAGGCAATCTGACCTGAGCATTCCATAGAACCCAAACTCTACCCTTCCTGCTAAACTCATAATTATTTATGAAAGACCAACCTTGAAACACTGAAGAAACAATAGTATCAGCTCTACTCTCCTTTACTCTTGTTTCCAATAACCCTCCAAAATGAAAACCTTTATTCTGAATCCACTCCTTCACTACTTTATGCTTGGAACTTTTATTAAACCCCCTGACATTCCAAAAGAAACCTGTCATTGGGAAAGATTGGTATTACTTTTCTTACCCATTTGACTGGGCTTTTCCGGTATATACTTGTGCATAGTGTTTGATCGTCGCGGCAGAGAAGGTCGTCGCGTTGCACTAGCCAGATCAGGCCAGTGTTCCAAAGAATTCAAACCCGTAATATCCTCTTGACTTTCCACAATATCTTCATTCTTTCCAGTTCTTGTATTCCCCTCAACTTTTTCCTAATTGTCTACCTCCGTATCTTTCTTATCATCACCAATGACCTCATGTTCTATAATTAAGATTTCCTCAATATCTTCTATCTCCTATGTTGAGTCAATCATAATCCCCTTCTCATCCACTCCATGTAAAGACGAGAATCTTGATGTAGTCAATATTTTCTCCTGATCTAATTGAGTAGTGTTTGAACTTTTACATGCCTTCTCAGGTGTTGTCCAATCATCAACCATTTCCCCTTCCTCAATATCATCTCTGGTCTTAACCAGCTCTGATTCTTCATTCATCTGAACCGGTGTAGTGTTCATCCCATTCTTCTCTATCTCAGTCTTTTCTTTTTCCATATCTTGCTGAAGAAATTTCTCTGGTTCTTCTCTCTTATTCAGGACACGGGCACTAGCCATGTGTCCCCACTTTCCACACTTATGACACCGGAGCGGGAGTCGTGGATAGATGAACTCCACCATCGAGGATTTACCATTTTCATGAAGTTTATCTTGTCTGGCAGCTCTTTCGACAAATCAACATTCACAAAAAATTTTGCTACCTTGAAGTTCGAACAGGAGGCTGTCTCTGGATGCAATCTAACTGGACTCCCTGCTGCACTTGTGATAAAGCTAAGACCCTTCCAGGAGAACATGTTCATCGGAACGTTCTTAAGATAGACCCACATTGGTATCGATTTAATCTCAGGCTTCCCTTCCAGTTCCTCAGGCGTCCACTTTGTCACAATCAGTGGAACATTTCCAATATTCCACATGCCTCTGCGAATCCGTGCTCTCATTTCTGGATTTACAACAGTGAATTTCATTGTTGTGTCATCAACAACGTGAACATCAATCTGCTCATGCTCTCCTTGAGTCCATATTTTCTTAACAATAGCATGAACACGAGCCACATGTGGTGCAGTATCCAGAAAATTTCAAATCAAAAAATCCTCCCATAAGAGATCTCCTTTCTCAAGAATATCATCAGGAATCTCAACCCTCTTCTCTCCCTCTTTCTCAGTAACCTGCAAGTCGTATTTCTTCAGCACTTTCTTATCTTGTGCGACCTCAACCCATGAACCTCCATTTTCAGATCCCCTCGAAAGGTTCTCCACTTGTTTTCTTCCTGATTGATCTCTGATCTCCTGAGCCGAAGCAACATTTAGATCACCCGATTTCGTTTCCACCACTTGATTTGCAACCATCGCTGCAGAGTTTTCCAGATCCCCTTTTTCTAGAACCTTCTCCGAAGTTTCCAGTCCAACAACCACGTTACCCAAGTCGACATTCAAGCTCTGATACATCTGATTAGCCGGCAAAGGCTCCTCTGATCCCGGCGGATTCGCCGTATCCATCTCCGAAAGTAAGATCGCCAAAATCGCCTTTTTTCGCCCAATCCAAAACGGTGCGTTTCGTTTTTTTTCTGTCTCTCTCTTTCTTTTGTACTATACGATATTTAACCATATTCTGTGGGGGAAATAAAATCAAAATTGGATTTAGATGACTTATGTAATTGGGCCAGTGTAATTTAAAATCTTAAAGAAAAAGAAACAAATATGTGAGAAAGTTAACATATTTGGCTTTTAGACTTTGAAAGCTTTGTAGGATTGTAAAGCCTCTAAAGCCATTTTCTTACCAATCAAGTTTTTTTTCTAAAATAATCATTCTAAAGTGTCTAAAGTCTTAAAAGTTTCTCTTTCTTCATTTTGTGTTGTTTTTTCTAAAGCCAACAATACGTGACTTTACCACTTTCTTTTTATATTCTTTTAATTTTTTCTAAAACATTTTCTTTTTTTTTCTTTCCTTCTAAACTTAATTCTTTTATTTAAGCTTGAAATTTTTTTATTAAAAGTTAAGATTAACAAAACAATTATTCATTTTTTCTTGTTCATTTGAGATTCATATTGTAATATCTTTCATAATCATATATATATATATATATATATATATATATATATATTTAATTCATTAATACTAATATAAGTGTATTTTTTCAATAATATATTTAGATTATTATTACAAAATTCTACAATTTTAACTAATAATTTGTTTTTAATACAAATTAAACTAAGGTTTAAAGTTTCAACAGCCAAAATCTCTACAGCCATAATTCTAAAGCCAAAGTCTAAAGCGAAAATATAGTCTTCTTCTTTTTGTTGTCTACGTATTTTAAGATTTTTTTATTTTGATTACTTAATTAAATAGATCGGAAAACTGAAAAGGAAGATGAACATACACATACCATTTCGTTACAAAACTAAACAATTCCTAAAAATATAGAAAACAATAAAAAATATTATTTAGAAAATGACATAAGTCAATCTTTCTTTTCAAATAATATGGTTCTCTTTATGAAGAGCGTGTTCTCCTTTATATATATAGATAAGGGGATACACTTCAATTGGTGCATTACCCCGAGTGAGATGTTCTAAACTTCTAAGGAAAATGATAGCCAAAACTGAATTTAAAGTAGTAACATCAAAGGAAAGGTTGGTCCAACAAATAAACAGTTCAGGAAGAAAACTTTAGTTGGCAACTAGGGGCAACAATTGTCACTCTTTCGTACTATATTAACTTGTAATTATTAACTTGTAATTATTAAAATAGTCGTTTTACAGGTTTTAAAAAAAAAAAACTGTTTTTGGTGCCTCGGAGGTCGAGATGTCGTAAAAATCTACGAATTGACTCTCTTCGACCTTTTTAACATTTTATTTACTTATTCAAAAAAATTAACCACCTCCCATTAACAGCAAGACTAGATTTCTGTACATGTATAATATTTGCAGGAATGAGAAACAATCTTCTTCACTTCCCTCTCACCATTAAATACAAGTGGTGTGTGTGTTTTTGAGTCATGAGTGCAAATGCATAGCCAATACTTAGGTTTAGGGGTGTCAAAATGGGTCAAATGGGTTAACCCAACCCTTAACCTAAATGGGTTGATAGTTAATGGTCATGGGTCAACCCAACCCATTTATTAAATGGGTTGGGATGACCCATGACCCATTAAATTACATGGATCAGATGGGTTAATGGTTGACCCATCAACCCAACATCTTTGTCCAAACCCAAAATAGACCATTTTAAATGGGCTCAACCCAACATCCTTATTCAAACCCAAAATAGACCATCTTTAATGGGCTTTCCGCGGGGCCTAATTGATAAAAACATCGTTAAACATTATTTGGCGGTTTTGGCGGAAAAACGTGATTTTGCGGTTTTGGCGGAAAATCGTGATTTTGCGGTTTTGGCGGGAAAACATGATTTTAGGGTTTTGACGGGAAAATGTGATTTTGCGGTTTTGGCGGGAAAACGTGATTTTGCGGTTTTGACGAAAAACGTGATTTTGCGGTTTTGACGAAAAACGTGGTTTTGCGGTTTTGACGAAAAAACGTGATTTTACGGTTTTGGCGGGAAAACGTGATTTTGCGGTTTTGACGGGAAAACGTGATTTTACGGTTTTGGCAGGAAAACGTGATTTTACGGTTTTGGCGGGAAAACGTGATTTTGCGGTTTTGGCGGGAAAACGTGATTTTGCGGTTTTGACGAAAAACGTGATTTTGCGGTTTTGACGAAAAACGTGATTTTGCGGTTTTGGCGGGAAAACGTGATTTTGCGGTTTTGGCGGGAAAACGTGATTTTTCGGTTTTGGCGGGAAAACGTGATTTTGCGGTTTTGGCGGGAAAACGTGATTTTGCAGTTTTGACGGGAAAACGTGATTTTGCGGTTTTGGCGGGAAAACGTGATTCTGCGGTTTTGGCGGGAAAACGTGATTCTGCGGTTTTGGCGGGAAAACGTGATTTTGCAGTTTTGACGAAAAAACGTGATTTTGCGGTTTTGGCGGGAAAATATGGTTTTGTGGTTTTGATGAAAAACGTGATTTTGCGATTTTTGCGGAAAACGTTATTTTGGGGTTTTGACAAAAAAAATGTGATTTTGCGGTTTCGACGAGAAAACATGATGAGTTAGTCCAATTGAAAAAACTTTAATTTCAAGTTAATGAGTTTGTTCTTATTTATTTGATTTTAATTAGAAACTAAATGAGTAAGGGTTGACCCAACTCAATAGACCCATTAATTTGTTAACCCATTAACTTATTAATCCATTAACCTGTTAACCCATTAAGTTGTTAACCAATTAATCCATTGGGTCAAAAATAAATAGTTTATTTGGGCTAATCGGTCAATTTGGATTAGGTCAACCAATGGGTCATGACTCATTTTGACATCCCTACTCAGGTATAATCTGTAAAGTATTTTTTTTTATCAAATAAAAATTTTCTGTAAAGTATAAAGAGTTCATAATGTATGTGTGTGAAAAAAAATCTACATTTTTGAGTCATGAGTGCTAAAAATCTCATTTTTGAGTATGAACTCTTTATACTCTTTATACTTTACAGGTATGCACCCCATACTGGACCAACAACCTCTCCCGCTCATAGATGTATAACTAAACCCATACAAAGTAATCTACATTTTTACTCATCATATTTTTTTTTGGTATATTGTTCAACTATAATTGTAAATTTTGTAAATATTTTCTTTGAATTTTCATATATCTTGTCTCAACTATAGGAACGAATAAAATCCATCCTTTAAAGCAAGACTAGCTTTTGACCCGCGCTTTCCAAGCGCGGAAAAAATTTTATGATTAAAAATTTATATAATTGGTTTTTGTCTTTATTTAAAATATGTTTGGACATAAATTTAGTAGTCCGAAATTTGTGGTGATGATTGGTTTGCATTAGTTTTTAGTTTCGGTTTTTTTCCAAATTTTGTTTTAGATTTTGGTTTTTAATTTTTAGTTTTTAATTTTCTATTTTTGATTTTCATCTTTTGATTTTTAGTTTTCAGATATGCTGAATTAGTATAAACTGATATTACCAACAAACAAATCTCAAATAATCAAACATCTAATTTAAAATTGAAAATATAATATTTTTAAAAAACAATTGCAATAGTTTATTTTGTAAAGAAAAAAAACAAAAACATAACCCGCATTTTTAGTTTTTAGATTTGATTTTTGGTTTTGCTTTACATTTAAAATAAAAATAAAACTTACGATTGAAATTTATCAAAACAGAGTGATTGATATTTAATTTTAAAGTACATTAACATTTTTTAAGTACATGATTTAAATAAATTATTAATAATTTAATTTTAAAATAAAAAAAATATTAAACACCTGAAAATATCAATTTCATTTAATTATTAGATTTTCATTTTTAAAGAAACTGTTAGATTAAACGGTATATTACTATTTCCAAAACCTATTGATTTCATATAATTAGTAGATTTCCATATTTGTTAATGAACTGTTAATATATAAAATATGTTGGCTTCATATAATTAGTAAATTTTCATATTTTGATAAACCGTATTTTTTTAATTTGGTTTACAACTATTAATGGGTCTGTTTGATTTAAGTAATGTGGTATAATCAACTATATGGCGTGTATTATTTATTTATTTGTAACATTCTAAAAATAATCTAAATTTAAATGACAACTTGTAATAGTATATAAAAGAAGTACTATGTTTTAATAGAGTAGATAATGAGAGTTAAGTGATACTATACCTTGAATTTACTTTTGAGAAAATAGAAATAATCAAATAAACAAAGCATCTCTCACGTCCCAGCAAGTTGCAGTGTACTACTCCAAAATTAGAACCAAATAGACTTCTGACCTCTTACCTTGAGTTCATCCTATATTTGACAGTCATAAACAGTAATTTCCACTTTCTAAAACAAGGAGGTACTCCAATTTTGGATAATTTTATTTTTATTTATTTTTTACTAAGAGCATCTCCAACTTTCTTCTATATTTATCTCTATAATAGCATTTAGAGTCAAAACACTTCATTCTTACTCTATTTCTTTCTCTAAAATAGACATTGCTATATTTTTCTCTATTTATAGAGATAGAAATAGCATTTCTCTATAATTTGCTCTATATTTGAAGATCTCTACTTTAAAGAAATGCATTGTATCAAATCATGTCTATATTATAGAGTTCTGGTATTTTAGAAGAAAATATAGTAAAATATATTGGAGAAGGTCTAAGCTATATGTATTTTCTCTTAATAGGGACCTGATTCTTTTTTATTTGACTAGACTCCATTTAGTGTCTTAAATATTTTCGAATCTGATTTGTATTCGCATTCATCCAAAAATCAGTGATAGAATCGGTTATGTGCTAGTATCTTGAATTATACCAATTCTTGATACTACTTTCTTTTGTGATTTGCAAAAGATTTTCGGTGGGTTTGAAGAAAAATGTCATTGGGATGCTTCCAAACTCTTGTGGTTCTGTTAGTCGGGTGAGATTGATGGGAATTGGTATAAATCATGTTTGTACTAAGATGGAAATGGCCCATATTTTTGTATACTTAAAAGCCCATAGTATCATCACATCCACATATAACACAATTTATCATGCTACAACATATAACACTCCCAATAATCTTAGCAGATTATGTCCGATTGATTTAGTTGACAACTAAATTTAGATTCATTATTTGGTCATCGTGAGAGAGTGTTAATGCTACAATTGTATATGAGTATTAACATGTGTTCTTGGCTTCTTGCATTTGTAAGTAAATAAACTCTTTTGTCACTTATGGAGTGTTGCCAAACAAGATCACACACTACATCATTAAAATCCCTCGATAATACAATTCTACAGCTGTTTTAAACTACAGAAAATGTAAAGTAACATGGTAAGATGTCGTTATCAAGAACAAATAACACTAATTAATTAACGGATTCGTATATAAGTAAGCAAAGACAGTTTTAAACTTTAAAGCCTCTAAGCTCTAACTAACAAAATGGAAGAAGTTAACCAAAGCCAAAAGGTTAGACTTTTGGATGGTTACGTAACTAACAGAAACACATCCCAACCACCATCAAACAGAGCCACAACTATGGTCGGAATCTCCGGAGATCAATCTGTAGATTCAGGCCAAGCCCGTCTCAAGGAGCTCGGCTACAAGCAAGAGCTCAAGCGTGACCTCTCGTCTGTCTCCTCTCTTTTGTCTCTTTCTTGAATTTTAGTTTAACCTCTAAAGCTTAAAACATTTGATGACTTCAGGGTCTTCTCCAACTTCGCCATCTCCTTCTCCATCGTCTCCGTGCTCACCGGGATCACCACCATGTACAACACTGGCTTGAGATTCGGAGGGACAGTCACTCTTGTCTACGGATGGTTCGTGGCTGGAGCCTTCACTATGTGTGTGGGGTTGTCAATGGCTGAGATCTGCTCCTCTTACCCAACTTCCGGTGGTCTCTACTATTGGAGTGCTATGCTCGCTGGCCCACGGTGGGCTCCACTTGCCTCTTGGTTAACCGGCTGGTACACTCTTTTTTGCTTCTTGTCTCTGTCTGAATCAATTTGAAGCAAGCCTCTCTCTAATGTTGTGTCATAATCTTTCAGGTTCAACATCGTTGGTCAGGTTTGTATAGACTTATAGATCATTGTTGTGGCTTGTCTTACAGTAATTGGTTGTGTTGTGTGTGTTAACAGTGGGCAGTGACGGCGAGCGTTGACTTTTCTTTAGCACAGCTGATTCAAGTGATCGTACTTCTCTCCACCGGCGGTAAAAACGGCGGAGGATATGAAGGATCTGACTATGTTGTGATTGCCATCCATGGAGGAATCTTGTTCATACATGCACTTCTCAATAGTCTCCCTATCTCTGTCTTGTCTTTCATTGGACAGCTTGCTGCTCTCTGGAACCTACTCGGTACCTCTCATTTCTTTGTTAGTGTTTATGTCTCATTGTCTCAACACAAGCAAAGTAAGTAAATGATCTGTTGTTTACTCAGGTGTTTTGGTGCTCATGATTCTGATTCCTTTGGTCTCTACGGAGAGAGCAACAACTAAGTTTGTCTTCACACATTTCAACACTGACAATGAAGTAGGCATTACTAGCTATGTTTACATATTCGTCTTGGGGCTACTCATGAGCCAGTACACCATCACAGGTTATGATGCCTCTGCCCACATGGTGAGTATCGTAATAAATGGGTTCTGTATTTTTTTTTAATGATTGTGTTAATCTTTTCTTGATAATTTAATAAGTTTAAAATGTTGTAGACTGAGGAGACCATCGACGCAGACAAGAACGGTCCAAAGGGAATAATCAGTGCAATAGGGATATCGATTCTGTTCGGATGGGGTTATATATTGGGCATAAGCTATACGGTTACAGACATACCTTACCTTCTGAGTGAGACTAATAACTCTGGTGGGTATGCCATTGCTGAGATATTCTACTTAGCTTTCAAGAGCAGGTTTGGGAGTGGTACTGGTGGGATTGTGTGCTTAGGCTTTGTTGCGGTTGCTGTTTTTTTCTGTGGCATGAGCTCTGTCACCAGCAACTCCAGGTATGTATTTGTGTTTGGTCTGAAACTTAAAGCATCGTTTGCAATTTGGATTTTGACGATATGCATGCATGTGTTTGGGTAACATCAGGATGGCTTATGCGTTTTCAAGAGATGGAGCAATGCCATTGTCACCCTTATGGCACAAAGTGAACAACAAAGAGGTTCCTATTAACGCGGTTTGGCTCTCTGCTTCCATATCATTCTGTATGGCTCTCACTGTAAGTCCCTATATCTGTCTCTTTCTGTGTTGAGATCTGCATGTTCTGATGTGATGAAAAACTGGCAGTCACTGGGGAGCATAGTGGCGTTTCAAGCAATGGTGTCGATAGCAACTATTGGACTATACATAGCATACGCAATACCGATCCTTCTACGAGTGACATTGTCACGTAGCACCTTTGTGGCTGGACCATTCAGCCTTGGGAGGTATGGGTTGGTGGTTGGGTGGGTGGCAGTCATATGGGTTGCAACCATCTCTGTTCTCTTCTCACTTCCCGTGGCGTATCCCATAACGGCTGAGACACTTAACTACACTCCGGTGGCAGTAGCTGGTCTGTTGGGTATAGTTCTCTCGTATTGGCTTATAAGTGCTCGCCTTTGGTTTACTGGTCCGGTCTCCAACATTCTTAGCTGAAACAAGTTTATAATCTTTTTGGGGTGTTTCATGTTTGTTGCTCTTATTCATTATATATTGTGAAGGCATTCTAGCTGTAACTTACCTTTTATATATACAACAAGCAACATCATCTCAGATTCCTATATTGTAATGTTCAACTTAAATCAACAAATAAAGTAAGGTAAAATAAATACGCTAGGAGGGGTTGAAAATGTGTGGATCTAGAAAATGTGAAAACATGTAGCAGTCAACAATCAGGAGAAAAAACTACATAGCTGGTTTGTAGTTTGTTCAAATTTGTATGTAAACTATCTATACGCATCCAAACTACAAAGGTCTACTAAAGTACTTTAAATTGTTTGGCCTAAAGGTTTTGATTTTATATATTTGTTTGTTTTTCAAAATCCCATTCAAAATCACTCTTTACCAATTATATTTGGAAAAGAAGAAGAAGAGATAATTCTATGCTATTAATGAATTTTTGGTGCAGGAAAATTTTATAGGATGTTGGATTCAACTTGCGCACTACACTCCACCCTCAAGTCCATTTCTACCAAAAAAGTACAAAACCTCACGTTTTTGTAGTAAAAAGAACAAAAGCAGACATTTCCCATTTTGGGTTCTATGGCTGTGATTCATCAGTCATTGACTTTCCTATGCAAAAATGAGATTAATCGCAGTAGGCATGTGATATACAAATTGCCATGTTTAGCTGTTTTATTTTCGTTCTCTTGTACATCAGTTGATTATCCGAGTTTCCACTTGATAACATGTTACAACCACTACATTTAATGGGGATTTGATTCACTTAGCTCTTCGGTTTTGCTTGCGTTTGAGTGGGTATTTACTTGGTTAATCTTCTGGTTGGGTTTAGGCTTAGTTTAAGGTAAAATTTTGGGTTTAGTGGCTGGCATTTGTTCTAAAAGGTTGTTTTTCTTCAGTTTAATACAGAGCAAATGATTAAAAAACAATCTTAAGATACCAATTACGAAGGATCTCATGAATTCACCGTAGGCATAAACAAAGAGCATTACACATAGGCAATGCTCTACCATAATCCAAACCAAAGACTTCATAAATGCTAATAAAATTCCAGATGGAAAAAAAAAGGTGAAGAAAGAAGTGCAAAACTTAAGACATCATGGTCACATCACATGGCAACTGTTGATGACTTGTTGTTGGTGTTCTTTTTTCTTCCATGATTGAGGATGTCACATCCCAGAAAATAAAGAAAACCAAGAGAGTAAAATGCAAACAGTACTAGTTCTTGTCTTGTGCAGGAACAGTTACAAATCCATGCGCATTTAGATTTTGCTAATTTTTTTAAACAACACAAACACTTTCCATACTAAAAATTTACATGGGACGACAAATTTGAATAACAAAAGAACCCCTCTGATCTGAGAGATTCCTCAAAAAAAAAAAATATAAAGAGGAGGATTTCGAAGAATCCCCTTTCGAAGAAATAATAATAATAATCATCCAAATCCCTAAAATAAAACAAAGAAAGAGGAGAAAGCCGCGAGATAAAATAACGCACAAACTCTTCATCTCTCTTTCCCTTTTCTTTTTCGTTCTTCAGACAACGAAGAACTCACTGAGATGCAGTGGCTGTTTCCGAGAGAAGAGAGATCGATTCACATCCTACTCCACGACCAGGCAACGGAGATCTACAGAGCGGACAATTGAAATTAAGATGTTGGAGCCAACCTTCCAAACACTGTTTGTGAAACACGTGTCTGCATCCCAGCTTCCTCACTTCTTCTCCGGACTTGAGTGTAGACAGACACACGATGCAATCGGAGGAAGCGGCGGCGTTGTCGGCGTACGGGTACGAGAAGAGTCGGTTGAGTTTGAGCTGGTCGGCGAGTACGGCGAGGTTAACCAGTCCTGAGGAAACGGAGGGAGATGCATCTTCTTGTTCGGAGGAGGAGGAGAAGCGGAGGAAGAAAGAGCGGACGTGTTTGAAGAAAGTGGCGAGGAGAGCAACGAGCATGAGAGGGATTGAATCTGATGAAACGTCAGAGAGTTGACCTTGTAACCCCATCTTCTTCTTCTTCTTCAAGATAGAGAGATTTTTTTAGAGAGTGTGTTTTGCTTGCTGCTGCTGAAGAATTCGATATTTTCTTTAGTCTGCCTCTGCTCTCTTCTTTATATGGAGGAGGTGAAGAGAGAGAAAGAGAGATGAATACAGGCCACGTGTTGCGGGACCCTTCACTTTGCTTTTTGTTTAAACCTATCAACACCAATCCTTTTCTCTTTTCTATCTTCATACTATTTCAGTATTCACCCACATATTTCATTTTATTACATAATGTACCAACATAATTTTGTATTTTCATTTTCTCCTCTTCCCGAACCTTGTTTTCGATTTTAAGAAATTAGTAGAAAGAAAGTCAAAAGCGGTGCCTGGTTTAATTCAATTTATTACACGGAAGAAAAGATGATGGTGATGAATGACTCTCTTGTATCTTAGCTCACCTTTGGCTACTCCGTATTCTCAAACACCAAACAAACTTAAAGGCCTTCATTTGATTTGAGTTTTGGAACCACAACCAAAAGCCAAACTGAAAGTATGATGACATCTAATGAGTCGCGGTTCTTGTGTTGCGTGGTATTTCTTGGTTACACACAAATGTTTCTTCTTATAAATCACATTTACCTCCAAAATCTTTTTTTTTTACCTCCAACAAATTCTAGAGGATAAACAACCAACAAATTTCATAAATTAAACAAATGTTTATTCACTAACGAGGAGACTAAAATTCAAAATTATCTAATCAGAATTCTAGGTTACATGGTCAAATTCCATAAAATAGTTAAAAAAACTACGTTATACGAATTCACAAACACGGAAGAGGATGATGATGATGACTTTCTTGTATTTAATTTAGCTTAGCTTTAGCCACTCCGTATTCTCAAAGACCAAACAAATTAAACAGCCTTCAGTGATTTGAGTTTTGGAACCACAACAAAAAAAAAACAGAATGGATGATGGCATCTAATGTGTCACGATTCTTGTGTTACGTGGTATTTCATGGTAACACACAAATGTTTATTCTTTCTAAATCACAGTTAGCTCCAAAATATCAACAAACATAAACTATGTTTATTCAAAATTTACCAGTTATTGTGGATCAATTTTAAGTATTCTCTAACATGGAGATAAAGTTGTAATAGCGTCGACCTTTAGATTATACACATTAATTATCCAAGTACTGTGACAATTAGTATTTTTTAAAACAGCTAAATGCATTTAATAATTCATATGTTTATGCATTAATTTACTAAAGTGTAGAACATTAGAGAAGCCATTTTACACAATATAAAAAGGAATTGGACGGCGTTTTGCTGATTATTCTTTGATTAACAACTGACAGGGAACCAACTAATTAATTATGCCTTGTGGGTTATATTATATGCTTATTATGTAAACTTTTATCTAGCTATTCATTTGTGGACTCGACGAAGATTTTAGCACGATCCCCGCCTCGTTTGTTGTCTCCCGCGTGACGTATTACGTATATATTACTGGCAATGCTCTAATATCGAATTATAGCAAATTCTAGTATTCACTTCGTGCTACCTATGATGAGTTCTTTTTTAACTTAAGTTGTAGCACTTTATCCGAGATAAGCTGTTTTAGCTAAATATCCAAAGTCTAAGAAAATATTTTACTTTAAATGTTTTTTATTTAGTGTGGAAACATTATTAATATTTAATAGAAAACAATTTAACCAATCATAAAGCACTGTAGAATACAAATAGTTCCAGAATCAAATAATTTTAGTGTTCATAAAAAGTAAAATACCTTATAAGTAAATAACATGAATATTTTATATTGTGAGACAGGAGTAAGAAGAGTACATTAATGATCATAAAACATAATTATATGTAATAAAAGCGGATGGAGATGTTAATTAGGTGTCCCGCCGTCCAAAAAGATATGGAGATCCAAGGACTCTTAAAATAGACAAGTTGGGATAAAGATATCTAGTTAAGTCATGGCATTAGCCAAGCAATGACAACCACATCGACTCTCTTTGACTCTCCCTCGATTTAACATCATAATTAACATCACAATTAGTAAGGAAAGCCTAATTTAAACCACTCACCACCTCTTCCACATCCGGTCATCTTCATTCCCTGGTTGTGATTCCAATGGAATCTTTCTTTGGTATTAATAACGTGTGCGTGTCTTATGACTCTTATCTATCCTCCCTTTCTTATACAACCAAACCATCTTATGTGTATATATATGCTGCATGAAAAAACATTAGTATTTGTCTTAATACAAAATTTAGTAACTCATTGATTCTTTATTTCAAGTTTTTTTGTTATGTTTGCTGTTTTATAATATTACTAGCACTTTTCTCAAATGTAAGCTGAAACTAAAACACTGTTATAAAAACTAGAAAAAGTAATACTAGGTTATATTTCAGAAATGACGTTTTGGATTTTTTTCAAGTTTTGATATAATTGACGTTCTGCTCATTTTACAGAAAACAATGCAAAATAAGTGACAAAAAGACTATTTTCCCTTGCTTACGTTGTTTGGATTGCTTTACAAGAGATGATATAAGTATAACCTCTATAAATTAATATTCGATAAATTAATCATTTTTCTAAATTAATAAATTTCATCGGTTGGTGAAATTTTTAATACAAATCGATAAGATAATATTATAATATTTTTTTAGAAAGTTCTATGTAAAAATATAATCCCATTAAAATTATAAATTGATAATTTATATATATACATATTTTATATAAGTAAAAAATTGTTATTATATCGTTTATTTTATATTCCCAATGAAATTATCTTTATATTTTCTTCCCACTTACTTTGTGATGAGATTTGGTAATATTATATCTAAAACCATATTTAATTTCTATGAAATATATATTATATACACCAAATAATAGAAGTAAATTAATATAAATGTCAAATTTTTAAAAGAAAAATTAATGTATATACACTAAATTAAAATATTTTGTTTATTTTAGAATAAATATATCTTAAAATAAAAAATTATGAATAATAAAATTCGATAAATTAATATCTCTATAAATTATTAAAATTACAAAATTCTAACATTATTAATTTATAGAGATTTAACTGGAAGGATAGAAAAGAAATTATATCAAGTGCCTTAATTTGTGTGAAATCTCTCCAACGTCAAATAATAAAAAAACAGAGGGAGTTCTAAGTTCCATTCGCATCTTAAATATGGTAAAATAATAATTATCAGATATACCAATTAAGGTTATTATGGACGAAGGTTCGGGTATCCATTCGAGTTTGGTTCAGATAGTAAAGTTTCAAAGTTTTATAGTTAAACATTTTAGTTTTATTCGAATATTTCTAAATTTTAGTTTGAGTTTGGTTACGATCTTTGCAGGTTCATTTTGAGTTTAGATAATCCGTTTAAATTCTTTTACAAAAATTTAAATTCATATACTTCAGTTTTTTTCAAAAAATAAAAATAAAATAATATGTAACATAAATTTGAATAATATATGCTAAAATACCTAAACGTAATATATATTTGGTTCAACTTGAATATTTGTAAAGAAAATCAATAGATATTAACTTTTTGGTGTTTTAGGATTGTTTATCTATTTATTTTTTTACTATTTGTATATACTTTCAAATACTTGACAATGTTGAAATATCTTATATATTTTAGACAATTTTTGGATATTAAATCTAAAAATAACTTATATATTCAATTATATAAATCTAATTGAGATATATTCGGATACCCGAAATATTTTGGTTTGGATTGGTTTTATCGTGGTTCTCTAGATACCAAAATTTTGAATATGTTCAGATATTGAATCAGTTTTGGTCGGATTTGATACTATTTTCCGGTTTGGATTCGTTTTTTTTTTTGCCCAGCCGTAAGACTAATCATGAGAAAAGACAGAAGAAGTATTTATCCTAGTTGTTGAAATGTATATATTGCTTGGCTTCTATATCAAAATAATTATACATATTATTTAGCTGTCAAACTAGTCTCGTTGTTTCTGACTTTATGGAGTTACACTTTACTACTAACTTACTCTGTGCCGAAGTAGATGAAGATCTAGGTAAATTCGCAAAGATTTCAGGTTAGATTCCATTATAAACAAGTGACACTTGGGTTTTAGAAGTAATCCAAATGCAATTCGTGGTGGGTTTACCAAAATATTTTGTGTTTAGATAAGCAGGATTTGATCCAGACATCGGTGCCAATTACAATAAAATAATGGTTAAGATTTGCACTTTAGTGTGTTTTTACATTAAAAAGTTGTGTTTCACGTAACTCTAGAAACCAAATCCAGCTCCATTATTGGTGGTCGATGATCAGTGCTCTAGTTGTGACTAATCTATAACTATAAGTCCGCGTTCTCGTGTTTAATCAGATGATAAACATTAAGTTGGGTAAGTAAAGAATGAAAAAGACAAACGAAGAAGATGTGAAGAAAGGACAAAGGAGGTCTGTATAAGAATTCCCAAACAAGCAACAACGTGGTCCGCTATGCCTTTCCCCACGCACCAACCAGTCAATATTCGATTGATGTAACTTCAACGTTAAAAGACAAATAACTTTTTTTCCCTGAACTGGAAAATCTTCAGCTAATTGTTTTTTTTTAAATCGTATTAAAAAATAATAGAGCGTCATGAAGTGTGAACACGAGCACCGAGAAAGATTTGAGAGTCAATTCTTCTGGGTGACATGTGCAATGTGAACTGAACTACATCAAGACGCGTTTAGGTTTTCATGTTTTAAATTGCTTAGCTATCAATATCACGACCATATATCACGACCAAAGTGTTTAATCAAAGATCTCCAATAACAACAACACATTTTATTTATTCCAAGACTTGTTGGCAGTATAGAAGAAGACTCTAGAAGGTTTCAGTAAATTATGAATGGCTCTATATGAGTAATGAGGTCAGGCCATTCATTTAAAAGCAGATAAAGGAGCTTTAAGCATTTTAATCAAATTGTTAATTTGTATTATATGAAAAAAAGCTAAGTTCCTACCTTGATTAAGAATGACATTATGTTCTTTTCGACAAAACCCTTACGAGTTTGCAATCAAGAAAGAGAGAGAGAGAGAGTCGTATACACAATAATTATGTATCTTTAAGGATGTTGAATCTTGAATGCTGTGTGTGAACGCGATAAATAACACAAGAAAGACTATGTATGACCTAATACTACAAGAGCATCTCCAAAAAATATTTTATAATTTTAAATATGAAATTTTTGGTTTTAAAAAAAAACTTTAAAATGTAAAATTTGAATTTATAAATAGTGAAACTTTAAAATTGAGAGTGTCAATACTTAAAACTTTAAATTTGAAGTTTTATATTATTTTCATTTGATACTTACTAATTATATATTATATTTATAATTATAAATATTTGTTGTTTATCGTTTTAATTCTAAAAAAAAATTATCTCATAAATATTTCAAATTTTGTTTTATAAATTTAAATTTTATACATAATTTAAAAAAATAAGATTTAAAATGTTATAAAACTAGAACTAGACAACAACAATATTTCAAAACTTAATGTGAAATTTTATTTGTAGTTTAATAATTAATTATTATTTTTTTATAATTTATATTTTAGTGTACATTTTATCAATTGATATTTTTGTAATATATATGCTAGTTATTTTTAAAAGTTCTATAAATTTAAATTAGTTATGACAAATATAAAGATCCTCTATAAAATACAAATAATTTTAAAGTTAAATTTAAAATTTTGCTTTTGAGTCATAACACCTTTAAACTCTAAAGAGAGAGTGACATAACATCATCAAGTACATTTGAAGTGACGTCTGCAAAAAAAAAGATAATTTACATAAAATTGATTTATAATTAAATATGTTTGCATAATACCAGTCGTACTAATTAATATTATTCACAAATCAGTATGAGAAAATATGTAAAACAGAGAAAATACCTAATTATAAAAAAACACAATAGTGTTAGACATGACCGGCTCATCGTTTATAGGGCCCTTGGGCAGAATTTCTTTTTAGACCATTTCATTATATTAAATATCTATTTTAGCATGTTTTTAAAAAGCAATACTCTCTCCGTTCTAAAATATTTATCATTGCAGGATTTTTTTTTGGTTTTAAAATAAGTGTCGTATTATAATTTCAATACAAAATTTATTAACTTTATTTATTATTCTATTTTTTCTATCGGTTGAAACGTGGTTAGGTGTATAGATAATTGTGTGTTTTTATAGAAAATATGTAAAATTAAATAATTTTTTAATGTGTGTATAAAAACCTAAAACAACAACTAAATTGAAATGAAAGGAGTATAATATATAAATGTTATTAACTTTGAATATAAAAAAGTACTTAAAGTATATGTTTTCTTAAAAAAAGTAAACTTTTTAAAAAAAAGTTAATTTTTTAAAAAAAAATAAAAAATATTTAATTTTTTTTTTAAAGTTGGACCCTTAGTATCACGGAGCCCGGGGGCGGTCGCACTGCTCGCCCCCATCCCCCATAGCTGAGCCGTGCCACTTTCTCATACTATCTGTTAACCTTTCTGGGAACTTGCACTTTCATAGCTACTTCTCTTCATTATATCTTCCTTGCTTGCTACGGACGGTTAACACCAATTTTTGGACGTATGTCCCTCAAATTATACAGTTGGAGGCTTGGACCTTGGAGCATTTACAGGCAATGACAGCCTAGGCCGTCGTACAGTCATCTTGTTGTTGATCTTTAACTGGAACTGAGCCCATTAACACCTAGCCCAGCAACTAGTTACTCGAGAAGGCCTACCAATTAACGTTTTATTTTGTACTTTGTGTAACTTACTCGTAGCCCAACTTATAAGAAATTGGGCCCTTCTCTCTCGCACACTTGTTAGAGTTATAAATTAGATTAATTAAATTATAAAGAAAAACTACAGCAATGGCATTCCATTGGCAGTCTGCAATTGCTGGCTTTTAAGAAGAGTCAAGGGGTATTAGAAGGGTATTTTGGGTAGAAGAAACAACAATAATTGATAGATTAAGCAGATTCAAACAGGATTTCGAGTATTAGTTGGTTTTGATATGAGGTTTTTATATTAAATAACTTGTAAAAATTATATCTAAACTACTGGTAATTTCCTTTACTTTATTTCGAGTTAAAATTGTGAGATGTCAATCTAATTCCCACATTAGAGAATTAGACAAAGAGAATACATAAAGAGATGTTCAACTCTAATAGCATGAGGCTTTTTAAGATAGAAACCAAAAGTAAATCCATGCGGGCTTGCCTATTAGGCTTAAAGTGGACAATATCATTTGCAGGAAGCTAACATGGGTAGCCCAGGCTGGACGTGCAGGACCATGTCAAAGGAAGACTGTTGCAAATCCCTTAATTCACGGAGGAAATCTCGGAGACTGTTAATATTATTTGAACGTGGCTGAGAGCTATTTAAGGAGAAGGAAGAGATCATAAGAAGGGATCTCTGGCTCGACTCATTCTTAGACCTAAAGACTTGAATACTTTTCTTTCATTGTAATCATCTTAATTCATCATTGTACTTTCGATCAAGTCATCAAGAT
>JABAYD010010157.1:0-13388 GCA_014822095.1 Diplotaxis tenuifolia
CTTTCCGAACAAAGGAAATCCGCGCTATGTTGGGGTTTAAATCGGTACGACGGAATCAACAACCAAAAGTCTCCGCAAAACAAAGAAATGTTTTATAAATTTACGAGAAGTTGTTTTATAAAACGTAAAGATTTTCCAAACAAAGGAAATCCACGCGAAACTTGGAAATTGTCATCTCGTAAAAACAAACGAAACAATCTCCGATTACACGATTGACCAAATCGAAGAAAAACCGCAAAAAACCGCACTACGAGCATGGTTCGACCGAACCATCTCGCCGCACGGAGAGCTGGCCGTCTCAAACCAGTTCGCCGTACGGCGAGCTGAACCGGCCTGTTCGGTTTTCCGTACGTCGAGCTGTCCGTCCCGAGCTTTCCTCCGCACATTCCCGACACGAAACGTCTATCCTTTGACTCCAACCATCCTCTGAAACGTGGTCGGAAGGTTTCTTGTTTTATCTCGATCCGTTCTACCAACCGAGTTTTACGATAAAAACTGTAAAGTCTCGTTTTCTCGTAAAAACTCGAGTAAATCATGTAAAACGGCAGCGATTGGGCGAAACATCGTATATTGTCTAAACTACGCGGTTAAACCGCCTAAGGAGGAGTATATAAGCAGAAGGCCAAGGACAGAAGCAAGGGACGATTTTTCATAACTCTCTGCACTTAGAAACTTAGGTTTATTTCTCGACAAGTTCGGTTTCTAAGACTGGCACTCAATGACTAGACGAACTCGCCTAGGCAGTTCGATCTACTGTCCAGCTCTACCAATTGAACTACGTTCGGCTTGATCCTCGAAAGGGGTACGTAGGCAGCCTTTCATAAGGTTCAGTCTGAAATCAATCAAAGCCTTTTTTCTTATCTTTTTCGTTTAGGGTTTTATGTTGCTAGAACTAGGAAACTTGCTGAAGCCTGAGGCCAAAGCCTTTTGTAATCTCTTGTAATGATTACAATGCTCTTACGCGAATTCGAAATAAGATCTACTTCTTTATAATTTTGTTTTGTCATTCTTTTCATACTTTTTCGCATTTATTTTCGTTACTTGTCCTTGGTTCTCGCAGATATCCGGGACCTCTAGAAAATTAGGGTTTTCCTAAGTTTCCTTATTTTAAGGAAATTGACAGTGTGGATTTCGGTTCCCACACCATATCTCCAACGCCAAACACAACTTCTCGTCTTCCTTGATCTGCATACTTCTTTTGCTGATTTTGTGCCTTTTTCATGTTTACTCGGATAACTCGTAGCTTCTCGAAAGTCTCCTCAATAACTCCCGGTCAAAACAATCGTCTCTCTCCCACTTCAGTCCAACATAGAGGCGTTCGACATGGTCTTCCATACAACGCCTCGTATGGTGACATAGCAATGCTGGCATGGAAACTATTGTTGTAGGAAAATTCTATCAAAGGTAGATAGTTTTCCCACGTACCTGCCAAGTCGAGAATACACAAACGTAGCATATCCTCTACCGTACGGATTGTCCTTTCCGTCTGTCCGTCCGTCTCTGGGTGAAATGCAGTACTGACATGCAATTCTGTACTCAACGCTCCTTGCAACACTCTCCAAAACGCTGCTGTAAACTTCGGATCTCGGTCAGAGACAATGTTCGCTGGGACTCCATGTAGCTTCACAATCTGATTAATGTAGAGTTCAGCCAATGTCTCTGTCTTGTCTGTGTCTCGGATTGCTAACAGATGTGCCACCTTCGTCAGTCGATCCATGATCACCCAAATCGCGTTATTTGACCTTCCTCGCGCCACAGGCAGTCATGTGATTAGATCCATGGAAACTGAATCCAATTTCCACTCTGGTATGGGTAAACTCTGAAGTAAACCTCCTGGTACTTGGTGCTCGGCCTTGATCTGTTGACAAACTTGACACTGCGCTAACCATCTCTATACATCTCCACTGACTTCAGATGACTTCTTCATTCCCGGCCAATGATAATATCTCCTCATGTCTCTATACATCTTGGTGCTTCCCGGATGTGTACTTAACAGTGAATGGTGTGCCATCTTGAGAATTTCTTCTTTAAATCCTCCTTCCTTTGGTACTGTGATCCTCCCGTTGATAAGCAATATTCCATCTTCGGCTATATGATATCCACTAGCGTTCGGCCCTTCTTTCTCTCGCAGCTGTTCCATAATGTTCTTCAAATTCTCATCTTCCTGTTGCGCTTCTCGAATACGTTGTTTCAAACTTTCTTGGTTCACGGCTTGCATTCCCAACGGCTCACTAGACTCTCCCTCCAGTGCAGCTAAGGTTACCTTCTTGAACTCATCTGATAAAACCTCCAAATCTTTTTCTGAATCCACTACAGCTCTTCGCCGGCTCAACGCATCTGCTACTACATTTGCTTTCCCCGGGTGATGCTGAATCTGAACATTGTAGTCCGCGATAAACTCCATCCACCGTCTTTGATGCAAATTTAGATCTGCTTGAGTGAACAAGTACTTAAGGCTTTTTTGGTCTGTAAATACTTGAACCTTCTCTCCATAAAGATATGACCGCCATATCCTCAACGCAAAGACAACTGCCTCCATTTCTAGTCATGTGTAGGGTAGTTCTCCTCATGCTTGTTTAACTGTCTTGAGGCATATGCTATCACTTTGTTCTCTTGCATTAGCACACACCCCAATCCTACCTGCGTTGCATCCGTATATACATCATATACTTTTCATGGTTGAGGTAAAGTAAGAATTGGTGCTGTAGTCAGCGCTTCCTTGAGCTTGTTAAAAGATTCCTCCGTGTGCTCATCCCTCACAAATGGTACATCTTTCCCCGTCAGTTTTGTCAAAGGTTTGGCAATGGACGAGAATCCCTTGACATAACTTCGGTAGTAGCCGGCCAACCCAAGAAAACTCCTGATCTTTGTGGCTGTGGTTGGTCGAGGCCATCTTTCTACCATCGCAATCTTCTCTGGATCCACCGAAACACCTTGCTCGGACACTCTATGCCCTAAGAAACCGATCTCCCGTTTCCAAAACCAACACTTGCTGAACTTAGCAAATAATTTCCGGTCTCTTAGTCTCTCGAGTACCTTCCGTAGATGTTCCTTATGCTCATCTTCACTTCGAGAATAAATCAATATGTCATTGATGAATACAATCATGAACTGGTCGAGATAGTCGTGAAACACTTCATTCATCAATCTCATGAATACTGCTGGAGCATTCGTCAATCCAAACGGCATCACCACAAACTCGAACTGACCGTACCGAGTGTTGAATGCTGTCTTCATCACATCCGTCTCTGCTATCGGGATTTGGTGATACCACGAAGCCAAATCTATCTTTGAGAACCAACTCGCTCCCCTCAATTGATCCAACAACTCATCGATCCTAGGTAAGGGGTACTTATCCTTGATTGTCAGATTATTGATCCCTATATAATCGATGCACAACCTCATGCTGCCATCTTTCTTCTTTACGAACAGAACCGGAGCTCCCCATGGTGAAGAACTCGGTCTTATAAATCCCTTGTCTAGTAAATCCTCCAACTGCTTCTTGAGTTCAGCCAACTCTGCTGGTGCCATGCGGTATGGAGTCTTGGCAATAGGTGCTGCTCCAGGTTGCAAACTTATGGTAAACAGATTGCTCCGCGGTGGAGGCAACTCCGTCAATGCATGAAACACATCCTCAAATTCCCGAACCACTGGAATTTCTTCAATACTCAAATCCTTTTCCGTGTCTTCTCCAATGTACGTCAGTGAAACCAAGTAGACCTCTCCGTCTTCTAACGCTTTCTCTGCTCTCATTGTTGTCATGAACGTCGCTGAAACACTTGGACTTATCCCATGATACGCTAACATCACTTGCTGTTCATCCCCGAACGAAACTCTTCCCCTTGCACAGTCAAGCCACACCTGATGCCTCGAAAGCCAATCCATACCAAGGATAATCTCAAATCTCTCTAAGGGTATAGTTATCAGTTCGGATAAAAATGTTTCTTCCTGAACTACTACAGGAACATTCAACACAACACTCTCTGCCCTAAGGGTTTGATTTCCGGGGGTCAATACCGAAACATCAATCTCACACACAGGGTAGGTTCCTACAAACCTAGAGGCTACAACCGGGTTCACAAAACTATGGGTAGCCCCTGAATCAAACAAAACATGGGCAGGAGTTCCACCGACCAACAGTGAACCTATCACAAGATTCAACATACCCCGCATTCACACAGAATGCCACAACAATGCATAATACAAAATCACACAATAAACTTAAACAATTACACAAATAATATGCATTCACACAAAAGGGAGTTAGCACCCAGACAAACTTGTTATGAGACCCTTCGATGGTCCAGATGTCCTAGGTGAATCACTATTCATATCTAAAGCATAAACTCTCCCTTCTGTCGCTGGACGCGCCGGGGGTTCGTTGATCGGTTGGGTCGCTCGGGTACGGGTCGATGTTCTTTCCCTTGGCCTCGAACGGCGAACCGGGCAATCACTAGAGATGTGCCCTTTTTCTCCACAACTATAACACGTATCTGAGGCTTTCCAATCTGGTTTTGTCGAACTCTGGTTTGGACAATTACGAGAGATATGTCCTTATTGTCCACACGTGAAACATTCCTTCCGAGTCCCGGTTGCTCTTTCATTCTGTTTAAACTGACCCATCCTTCCCTTCCCTCTTCCGAACTGATCATATATCGGTTTATGGTTTGAACTGAACGTAGAACTCTTCTTAAACTCAGTCCCGGCTACTTCCTCCAGATTCACCGCTTTCTCCACTAGCTCATACAAGCTCTGAAAAGTAACCGCTTGAAGTCGTCTTCCGATCTCTGGCTTAAGTCCATGCAAAAACTTCCGTACTAAGGTCGCTTCGTCCCCGTTCCCATAGTAGAAAAATCTACTGAACCTGGTGAATTCAGCTTCATACTCTCTCACAGTCTTCTCTCCTTGTTCCAGTCGCAAGAATGCTTTCTCCATTCGATCTCGTGCTTCTGGTGGAAAATACTTCCGCTGAAATTCCCTCTTGAACATATCCCAATCCATATCTTCTGACTCATGCTTCCGGCTGAGGCTTTTCCACCAAGTTAGTGCATCTCCTTCCAAGTAGTATACAGCTACATCCTTGTGAAACGCTTCAGGACATCGGGGTGCCTTGAAATTCTTTTCCACATGCTCTAACCATGCGTCAGCCTTGTGTGCATCCGAGTCTCCTTCAAATCTGAGTGTTCCCAAATTCTTCATTGTCATAACATACTTCAGGAAATCCGGTTGAGAAGATCGTGACGGGTTTTCTCCTTGTTTGGTGCTACTTGGTTGGTTAATACTCGAGAAAGTAGATTGTATACCATCGATAATGTAGGATCAAATGGCATGTCTCCGTCCGCGGGGGCTTGCTCAGTTTCTCCCAGTGGTCTCGCATCATATCTCCTTGCCGTAGAGTTTTCCGGAGTCATATTAAACGAAGGGAATTGATGTGGTCCAACAAACGGTGTTGATTCTTCACGTTGAGCGTTCGGTGGTGACATTGAGAATTGCCATGCTCCTGGCGGTACATACGCATTACTCGTAACAGGTTCAACACCTTCCATGGACAGTGGTCCACTACCACTCATCCGTTACGAAGTGACAGGAGTGTTCCAAAAGTCGTGAAAATATCCGTACCCCGACCCATCTTGACCCGACGATTCGAACTGCCCGCTAGCTCCTGATCCTCTGTGCGAGATCTGCACGTTCACAAGGGTAAATTCCTAAATCCCCTATAAATCCCCTAAAGCGGAACGTACCGATTTAACCTATGTGGCATATGCGACTCTTTTGACTCGATAAAACATTTGAAAATGTTGCAACTTGTGAGCATGATCATTAACCATGCTCTGATACCACCATTTGTAACACCCACAAACCGTCCTAGGCTGGACTAGCCTGGAACGTCCAGGAAGCGCCATAATACTGACAAGCACGCAATCAGTCCAGCCAAAACTTCAAACAAATTGAAAGCCTCGGCCAGTCCGACCACCATACCGTCCCTCTCGACCGCAGCCTAAGGATAGCCAGCCCGTTCCTTGGTCGAGAGTTGTGTCAACTCGGACTAGGTTTATATCATTCAAGATCAAAAATATCGAATATAAAACATTCCTTTTTATTAATAATAGGCGGAAACAACATTACAAAATATTCAGAGTTTGTGCACAGCCTAGAGCCAAAAGTATATAATTAAACATACATAAAAATAATTATGATCCTTGCATATGCCACCAAAACTACACCGGCGTCCTAACGTTCCTCTGCTTCCCGCTAAAGTTCCCGCCTACTAGTTACATGCATGGAAAGGGGGTATGAGTAATCTAGTATTACCCAGTGAGTTCCGAACCTCTAAACAACAATCCCCTAAAACCATGCTCAAACACACAACACATAGTCTCAACAATATATCAATGCATGCATCTACACAATTAGGAAGCGATAAGATAAATATGCATGCAACTATATGCAATGATTCATACTATAGCTACCTACATGGTTAAGCTAGACCATACAACTCAACAATATGCAACAAATGCAACTATAACAATCGGCATGTGAGAATCTCACTCAAATCATCATGCGATTCAACACATCATGGAACATATGCATCACTATCAACTTAACATCATACATGTCTAGTCAACTCATCACATCTTGATGATCATGCATTCTCTCTAATGCAAACTATATCATACCATGACATCATCTAGATAAGCATGCTACATAACATCATCATAATCAACACAAGCATGCAATATCACATCAATATCATCATAATAGACATGTATAAACATAATCAAACCATCGTGCATGGCGTCCACACATGGTCTCGCCCACCTGCACAAAACCGTTAATTTACCCTTTCTCGGGTTTAGCTTAAAGACCCTCTCGGTCTAAGCCTTTCACCTGCAACAAACCATTAGAATACACACAATATTCTACGGAAACCCACCTATGGTTTGGACTAAGGCGAAAAGAACACGACCCGAGCTTTCCCGCTACTCTTCCTAAACGCCTAACTTTCTACCTGAAAGTTCTTCCCAAAAACTCATTTTCTCTCTCTAGAAACTATCTCTCTCTTTAAGGGAAGTGAGGCCACGGTTTAGGATGAGAAAAATGAAGGGTAGTGGGTGGGTATTTATAGGTGAGGGGTGGCTTTGCATGGCTGTGCAAGGTGTCACTCCCACATTCACTTATATGTGAAAAATGGACACATATAATCTCCCATGACAAATGACAAAGATCAAACTTTCCTCTTGACAAGTATACACATTCTATAAGACATTCATGAAGGTGCCACACGTCCACCACTTCCAGCCAATGAGATATCAACACTTGGTTCCACAAAGAAGACGCCACATCACTTCCGTTCGGCCACTCGCAAAACGCCATGTCATCGGTGATTTGGACACTTTTTCCACGTCATCAACTCCCAAAATCAAACTTCAAATGAATGTAATCTCACAATAAAACCATTCAGAAGCTCTCCAATACCACTCTGTTGCACAAAATTGCTTATCGGCACCATCGATATCGTTTTACTGCAAAAACGTAGATTTCCGACCAACTTTTGGTTCCTCCTGAACCAACTTGATTTTCTCTAGAACAAATGCCCTCTTTTGACATCCTTGAGTTGCCTAGACAAAGATCCCCTTATCTTACACTTCTTCAAAATGCCGCCTCGGTCCTCATCGACCTCCAATTTAGATGCATCGACCAATTGTGCAATCTACTCGACCCAAAAAAAATCTGCTTCGACCAAACTTCTAGTTTTGATCCTTTTAAGCTAATACAACTCATGTTTTCTCTATCTGAGCACTTTGATTCTCTCGACCATATTTACTCCTAATCAGGGTTATTACAGTACGTGTGGTGAGACTCTGGCCTTTGGCTTCTCATCGCTGTAACTCTTTTTCTGAGGCCTTGTTTTGTTTTTTTTAGGGAAAGTTGCTAGGCCTTCGATCTCGGTTATCTATGAGGAATATAAGAAGGTGAAGACCCGGAAAAGACGTTCCTTTCAAGCTCCTCCTTAGTTGTCTAGAGTTGCTCCACCACCTTTTGGTTCCCCTTCTTGTCGTCCAACTAGTGTCGAGGTTTCGCTTGATCACATTTCTTCTGTGGTGATTCATCAAAGATTGCTCTCCGAGCTGGTTTAACTTTGTAACCAAGTGAGGGATATGGTGTTTCATCGAGATCAGTTGATTCTTCAAGAAAGACCTGCGGCTAGATGGGAGCTTATGAAGGAATGGCTGGAGAGAAAAGTAGAGAGTTGTAATTCTGAAGAAGAGCAGCGTTGTTATCTGTCTTGGTCTAGAGGAGTCGACTTGCCGATCGTTGATAACCCGTCTTTGGATATTGCCTCGGGACCTGCTGTAGCGGCAAGATGCTTTGGAGACCCGTCTTGCTGAATGATTCTCTTTTCATGCTGGTGTTTTTAAGCTCCTTTGTTTATTGGTGATGTCTTTTGTTTCGAATGTTGATCCTTTGCGATCCCTTTAATAAGAGAATGTTGCTTTTTGATTCATATCATAACGATTCGAACCGTGTTTGAAACGTTCTCGATTCTTTCTCTTTGGGGTGGTATGATTCTCTGACTGGCTAGAGGTTGCTAGAGAGCTTTTTCTAGGACTCGGGTTCCCTAAAGACCCCAATTCCTGTTATATTTTTTGTCGGATATGGATTTGTAGGAACCCGAATTTAGTTTTTCTCAGGGCCCGTATTCCGCCGTCCTAGGTGAGGCTACTACCGGTACCTAACAGACCTTGCATTCTACCGCTCGGAAGTTGGTCACTATCAAGATTCTATGATGCATGCTGCTTCTACAGAAGCAATTATCAGGCTTTTTATATTGGTGCTGGTGTGGGTGAAAACCTAAGTGCCAGACTTTACTGCTCCCACGTCTGGTCAAGCAGTCATATGCTCCATGTATGTCACAGTACCTTTTCACTATTTGCTCCATGTATTTCACAGTACTTTTGCAATTTTTTTTTTGTTTTGGGACCCCGATATGCCTTGGGCTATACAGGGGTTTTTGGTAGTGTTGGCAGCATACTCAGAATTGCGCAGACCCATTCCTGCCTTAAGTCTCATACCCGTCTATTTTGTGTGGACGTACCACATGTCGTTGAAGCTTAAATGGGATCGACTGTTTCAGTGGACTTGATCCAGCTTTTTGTGTGAGTGTACCAGGTGTTGGTGAGGTTTCGACTGGGATCGATGATTTCATTGCCCCGGCGCCAAAGGGAATTTGCCCACGATATACATGCCCCCACTTTTTGAAGGGCCATGGGGAGCTGACAGATTTCATGATCTCTAGAGGAAGTTTGGAGACTGGAGCATACCTTTGGCATCGGTCGCAGTACTTGACCTTTTGGTTGGCGTCTTCAGCCATTGTGAGCCAGTAATAACCCGTTCTTTTGGCTCTTAGCACTAGGATTTTTTCGCTGGACTGAGATCCGCAGTCTCCTTCATGTAACTTTACGAGGACTCTTGCTGCTTCTCGTGGCGTTACGCATCTTAGGTAGGTTCCGGAGAATGACCTTCTATATAGTTTCCCATTTGAGATACATTACCTAACGGCTTGTTTTTTTATTCTTGGACTTTCGTAACGATTTTCGGGGAGTACATCGTCCTCCAGATATCGAATAATCGGGGTCATCCAGGTATTTTTGTCATCGATAGTTGAGACTTCTTTGCGTTGAGATTCCTATAATGTCGCTGGCCACCTGAGTATGAGCAGTGGAATGCTCAGTTGTATATCCGTGTCAAGAGCGGACCGTAAGTTAGCTAGATCACCCGCTTGTGAGTTCTGCTCCTGTGGCGTTTGCGTGAGCTTGCAGTTTTTGAATCTTTTGAAAATACATTGTGCCACCGCCAGGTATTGAATCATGTACCTGGTTGATTATTAGTTGGGAATCTCTGTAGACCTGAATATTTTCTGCCCGCATTTGGTGTGCAAGTGTGATATCACTCAAATTACCCTAATGAGTGTTACTCTCTCAGATAAGAGGTTCACTTGTAGTACTGAGGATCGAGTCACGAGGAGCTAGGGAACCAAATAAATCTAATTTATTATATGACTATGTTATGAATTTAATAATAAAAAGACATAATTAAAAGGTGACAATTTGGATTAGTCATAACCGTCTTTCTACTAATGAGAATTGAGGGGTTTAGGAGCTTTAAAGAAAGGAGCTAGACATAGGGTTTTTATTCAGGTTAAGAAGATTATAATTCTATGGGTGCAGACAATTGTTTGCATGATACATCAGAGCTCAACACATTAAGAACAAGTCCATCACCATCCGCATGTTGGGAACGAGTCTATTAACTATAAGTAGAGATCCAACAAGGCTGACCCGGTTAAAGGACGTCAGATCAAAAGAAGCGTCGATCGATTATTATTAACTAATATCAACCGATACGCCTTTCGCTCCGTCGACTGATTATCCTAGAGAGATATCGATCTATGCGCTTGTAGTTAAACTTTACGTGTGAGTTGAATAAGGCTCACTTAAGTATTATCAGATTAGCTATCACTAAACTTAACAATAGATAGTTTGACAGGATATTTTCAGGGTAGTGTTGTATGAGAATGCTCAATTCATCGGTGACAATCTCATAGAAACAAGAATTAAGAACAATCCCAATCAATAAGTATCACAACTAGCAATCAATAGTGGGGGCTAATCCCCTCAACCTATTCAAACCCTAAATCTAACAAGAGAATTACTCAGACATGGCTAAGTAAGACATAAAACAAAGGTAGTTAATAAATTGCGTAGATATAAAAGATGGAAGTAATGGATTTCCAATCACAAATCTCTCTATGATCTTCTCTCCAAACCTATGAATCTAAGTAACCTTTAGTGGTGAAAATAAGAATACAAGAAAGCTCTCTTTGCCGTAAACACTTTGGCAAAGTATAAGTACTAAGGTAAACTAGGGTTTAAAACTCGTCAGGGGTAAACTGGTAAATAGGTGAAAGCGTGGGCTTCAAGTCGGCTGAGTCACGTAGTGGACTTCTTTTTCCGTGTCGATCGACACCATAAGATGTGCGTCGATCGATTGTTATCTCTCTGTGTCAGCCTCTAGCAAGGGTCGATATCAGCTTCGGGTGATTTCTCCATTTATGCTCCAAAATGCTCCAAAGGCTTCACTTTCTCCAAATTACTCTTGAACCTATAAATGTGCTAATATGCTATATAGTATAGTAAATAGTTATAAAAATAATTATATACCATGGCTAAAAGAGGGCCAAATCCATGGTATATCAAAGTGCCAGTCCTGCGATTAAGGCCTCGTATTCGCTTTCGTTTTTAGTAGCCTTGAAGTTGCATCTTACGGATGTGAAAGCTGTGTTACCTGTCGGGGAGGTGAGCAAAATTCCAACTCCGTCTAAGATGTTACTGGAACCGTCTACATACAGGACCCATTCTCCACCTTACGCTATTTCGCTTCAGAGATGGACTTCTTGTTCCAAGAACGGAAGTAGGAAGGGGAGAACTCGGCCACGAAGTCTGCGAGGACTTGGGATTATATGGCCGTAGCCGGTTGAAAGATTACATAGTTTTCTCCTAGCTCCATCGCCCATTTTGCCAGTCCTCCGGAGACCTCATGCTAGTGTAGGACTAGTTTTATGGGGAAGGAAGTGACTACCACCACTGGATGAGCTTGGAAGTAGGTTCGGAGTTTGCGAGCCGCCACCATTAAGGCAAGGGCTAGCTTTTCCAGATGATTATACTGAGTTTCCGCATCTAGGAGGGCTTTTCTCACGTAGTAGATGGGTAGCTGCTTGGTTCCCTCTTCTTGTACTAGAAAGACGCTCACTGCGTGTTCTGAGACATCTGGGTACAAGAGCAGTAAACTCGGTATAGAGATGACTATACCGAGTTTCCGCATCTAGGAGGGCTTTTCTCACGTAGTAGATGGGTAGCTGCTTGGTTTCTCTTCTTGTACTAGAACAGCGCTCACTGTGTTTTGAGACATCTGGGTACAATAGCATGACTTCTTCAACTAAAGGTTTGGACAGAAGAGGTGGCGAAGCAAGGTAAGTCTTGAGTTAAAAAAGGGCTGATTAGCACTTCTCGGTCCAATGCAAATGTTTTGGATTCTTGAGCGTTTCGAAGAAGGCGTGAGATTTTTCTGAGAGCCTGAAAATGAACATGCTCAGGGCCTCCATCCATTCTGTTAGTCGTTAGACCTATTTAATGTTTCTCAGGGATGGTATCGAATGGATGGCCCTGATTTGTTCTAGATTTGCCTCTATACCCCTTCGAGTCACGATGCATAGATTCTTACTCAAAAGGTATCTGAGTAACAGGTGATCATATTCTGGTTTCTTCCTACATCTCTCTTTTCTAAATCTTTTTATTAACCCAACCCCCAATGAATCAGAAATGGATGTTTAGTCCATATTGACCATCTTGTTGGTTTTATTCTTTTTCTCTTGACAATGATGTAGGCGAATAATGGGTCTTTGGTAATTTACCTCTCCCTCGCTTCCATCGAAGTGTGATCATTCCATAAAATTTAGAATAATTTACCTATCCCTCTAAACCACATAAAATCATTTCAATATTTTTCCTTTTCTAGATGCTAAAGAGAGAATAGAAGGAAACCAAAAGTTTACAGATTTGTACCTTTCAGACTTGAAGGAGGATTCCAATCCAGTGTATCTCAAGCCCCAAGAAACGCGATTTGTGTCAGGTTTAGCATTGGAGGCTAGTTTTGGTTCCTTCAGACAATCTAAGGAAGTGTGTATGTTGATAGTTAGTACTATCTGCGACAAGTAAATCTAGAATGGTGCTAAAAGAATTGTTAGACATCATGTAAAAATCAAGAGTTCATCCCGCTTTTAAACTAAAGATAAAAAAATTTTGAAAACAGTTAAATAAGACTAAAAAAAAACTAAATGAACGTCATTAAAACATCCCCCCAGACTTAAATTACATTGTCCTAGTGTAACTCAACCAGATTGATGAATAAAATAAAATGGAAATCAAAATAACTGAATGTAGCGAGTAAGAATGATATATCTAACCAGACTCTAAATCGATCGTTGCAGAAGGTTAGGCATCAGTCGTTCTATTGTCTCGCTGTCGATCGCGGTTATCGGGTATGTGTCGGTCGATGAGAGGTAAACATTGTACTCGAATCTTTTTTTTTAATTAAGAAACGAAAATATAAAGAGAATACCTAATCAGTGGGTTGCCTCCCACTCAGCGCTTTGTTATAGTCTTTTAGTTTGACTTTGGAGGTGTTTGAGCTAGTGCGTGGAGAAGCAACTACTTGTTTGGAAACAAGTATCCACATCTTCTTTGTTCTTCTGAACCAAGTGGCTATGAAACTTCTTGTGGGTTCATCTCCTATGGTCCATCTGTCATCCATTTTAGACACTGCATCTG
>JABAYD010010162.1:0-16660 GCA_014822095.1 Diplotaxis tenuifolia
GATTAGACCACTAATGTGTAGATAATCTGTCACTAGAACCATATATTGCGAATCAAATAAAAGCTACTTAGCATGGACCCATACGTATATGACTTTTTTTTCCTTTACAAGGGACCATGCGTTATATGACTTTATCCACCTTTTCACGTTAAAGTTTGTATTAAACGCCAAAAATCTTTAAAAGAAAAGAAGAGGAGAGGAGAGGAGAGAGCATTTTGGTTTTTGGATGATACAAATGGTTAATCTAAAGAAATTAGAGAGTTTTATCAACTTAACCAGCAGCCACGATATGAATTTAAAATTTCTTGTATTGAATCATATCCATAATGGGAAGTTTATTTGAGTCAAAAAGTCTAAAAAGAGATATTGATTGCATCGATTTTACAAGGTGGGGTCTTTCATGTTACGGAAAAACAAAGTTAAAGGTCATAAATTATTAAAGAGAGACGAAAAGGGTATAATGTTGAGCATGTCTTAGTGAAGAAGGAAATCACTATCATTAAGTGTTCCATATGTATTGCGAAATGAACTTTCTGCTAGAAGATAATCTATATATTGGCATTATATCTGCATAATTTGGGGAATGTATATCCTAATGTTTTAATATATTTCCGTGGGGTATTATACTTTTTTTGTCTGTGAATGACTTTTGGTTATGTGATGTATATTAAATATAATCTCATGAAGGTTTATCTCTTTAAATTTAGTGAATTTTGGTTTATTTGATTCTTTTACTAAGCCTTGCATATAATTTTAAAATTTTTGATTTTTTTTCTTTTTTTTTATTATTTTTTTGTGAAGTGCTACTTGAATTAACCTTTTTTTTATCGAAAACAAGAAAAGGGCTTTAAGTAGATAGGATATGTATTTTTTTAGTTCTTGGTTTTGAACTTCTATGAGTTAAAATGCATTAGACTATCAATTCAAGTTTTATTATCACTTTAGACTATACAATGAAACAGGTAAAAATTTCACAACAACAATTAACAAAACGAGCTCCTTATATTCAAAGACATAATGGTCTTTCAGCTTCTTTTTCTTTTATCTTTAAAGAGTAGCAAAATGAAAAACAGGAAAGGTGATCACTGTTAATTTGCTTTTCTTATCGACCAGACTTTTCTAAAGCTAATCAATATGGGAAATCAACCGAAATAACCTCCCTAACTATATAAGTTACTGTTGGGTAAGAATTTAACTAGAACCAAAGACTCATAAATATAAACTCCCCTATATTGTGTGTTTTGTGTTTGATTAACTATCAACAATTATATTAATCAGTTTGAAACCTTAGAAATTAGAATACGAGTGAAGATAACATTTCTTAACTAACTAAGAATGTGTTATACTTGCATGTGGACGTAATTAGACATAGTGATATTCTCATATTTATAAGGAAACTTATAAGATTGATTGTGTACAAATTTACAAAACAAAAGATTGATTGTGTACATATTCATTCAAGTGTTTGGAATTAGAAGAGAAAAAACCTTCACATCCCATATAAATTTGTGTAACCAAAAGCAATTGTATGTCTGAAGAAAATCGAATAAATGATCAAAGCAAAGCATGGAATAAGCAGAAGATGTGATTGGTCATGGCCAAAATAGCAAAGACAACTTTTGGGAGCACTCAGAATAATTTTGTGGATAAAGTTAAAAATCAATAGAAAAACTATTATGATATTCACAATTTAAGATAACGAAAAAATATGCAATTTATTTCCATGTTAATTTTTCCAGAAAAAAAAATATCGCAATAATTATTACTGAATACTCTATGAAATAAAGTGCAATTAAAATATTCAAAATAATTATTCTATGGTCTATAAATAAGAAATGGAACCATCTCAACACCAACAAGATACACAACAAACCCAAGAAGAAGAAGAAAACATATAGAAAAGACTCCTCTAATTTTTCTTCTTCTCTATTGTCATTGTTCATCATGACTATTGTTCTTCTTCCTCTGTTTTATTTCTTGGTAGCAAAGTTCTCTGCTTCCCACTTCTTTTCAGAAACTCTCACTTCTTTCGAATAACCCAATCCCTTTGATACAAGAAACCCTTTCCTTGTTTTTTTTTTCTTTCTATTTTTAGTATATTAATGGACTCAGCTCAGTTACAACACTTTAAGATGGAGAAACCAAGAGCAATCTTGAACTTCCAAACAATAAAATCATTCACAAGCTTATTCAGACTCATCGAAATGATTCTTCTACTAATCTTGATCTCCAAACTCTCTTTCCCTTCAGTGAAACTCTCCACTGACATTTTCAAGGAAGCTGCAACGTTTCTCGTTAGCCCGAGATTTGTTTTCTTTATAGGTAACGCTATTGTAATCACTCTTTTTGCGATATCGAGACGATACAACTCGGGTCACGAGCTAATCTCAAAGACAACAGAAGCTGGAGGCAACGATCTTTACCATGAGTTTCTTCACGAGAGTGAGAAGAAGAGGCTCGAAGTTTATGAGACGGAGAAAACAGAACAACCTAAGAAGAGTGGAGTGAAGAGTGTTAGTTTCGAGAGAAGCCAAACGCAGAAAGCGTTTGAAGCGGTTCACCCGTTTGAGAGTACATATGGTGGGAAAGTCATGAAAAGGTATGAGTCAGAGAAGCATATGAGGATTTGTGATTCGGACAAGAAAGTGGTTGTGAGAGGTAAGAAAGCTGAAGACAGAATGAGTAATGAACAGTTTAGGACAAAGATTGAAGCCTTCATCGCGAGGCAAAAGAGGATTCAAAAGGATGAAGAACATTTGACAGTCTAGCTCCTCTTCGCTACCGAATGTTGTTTTTTTCTCTCTTTTGGTTATAAACGTGGATGCTCTGTTTCAAAACATTTCATAGTCTTGTAAGTTGTAACGTTGCCTTGGTTAAAAACTATGTATCTTAACTCTTGTAAGCCTTTAAAGTTGTTTAAGTAAATAATACAAATGTTATGGTATGTTACATTTGCTTTGTAATTGTAACGAGTTGAATTTGATACATTAAACGCAAGTGAGCAGTGCAATTGTATAGTTTCAAGATTGAAACAAATATATTCACACAACTCATTATGTGATGTTTTATGACGGTTATATTTAAAATTTAGACCATGGCTAACCTTGATTCTTAATTTTTTTTTTCTGATTAAAAAAAATAAAATAAAAATAAAAAACAGACTAATCGCGGACCGCCACATATCAGTGGAATCCGTAAACAATACAAAAATAACCCAAAAAATTGATCCTTAACTGGTTATCTTTGTTACCGGTTTTAATATTTTGTGGATCCCCGCCTCTTAAAAAACTCACTTGTTACCCTGTTAAACTTGCTCTTAAACCAAAAGCTTGTAGATTTGTGCGCTATCGATTGTGCCAGGTTTATGTTTTTCCATTTTCACTGTATTCCAATTATTAAAAAATAAGATTTTTAATATCATTACTTATTTTAATATTCTATGTTAGAAATATCACTTCTTATTTCCAAACAAAACAAATTGTTATATGTAGTCTGGATTATTTTGTTTTGGTTTGATTGTATATATGTCTATCTATTTAACTATAAATACAAAAAAATCGGATATATATATATTAATGTTCCATTCTTATTTGTGGTTTATAATTGTTGAATATGGTCACATGCTTTCATGTGAGTTACAATTATAACTTATTTACACAATATGATTATCTTTAGCAGTTGTAAGTTTTTTTTTTAAGGACATATATGTGTAAGATAACATGCCAGTAATTGTACTTTATGTCATACGCTCAGTTACTTTTTTTGAAACTTAGACCAGCTGCGGCTGATTCTTGCAAAAAAATCCTTAGCAAAAAAATATTTTTATAATATGTGGAGAACAAAAAAAAAAATTTGTGCCATTAAAATCCGAAAATAAGGATCAGTTACTGCTGGTTTCGTCACTGTGCACGGGCCCTATCGCCGCGTGGAAACCCACGATTGGCTCTTTTTTTTTTCTAAACTGAAAAAAATAAAAATAATAAAATAATATAAAAATTTACATGGGTTATCAAGCCAGGAGGAACAGAAGTGTGGATGGTCTTAGACCATGTTTATTGCCGGTCTCTTAAATCGGGTCTCTTAGTGTACGGTCCCTTAATTTTTAATTGAAAAAGTTAAGGGACGTCACTTAAATCCCTCATTTAAGAGAAGTAAGAGACGTCCCTTGACTTTTTCAGTTAAAAATTAAGGGACTGTACGTTAAGAGACTCAGCTTAAGGGACCTGCAATAATCATGCTCTTATGCTAACTTGCTTGTTATAAGAAGAATTAACAATTTAAGTGTGCTTGATGTAGAGTTATTGAAATAACAAAACCCTCGTGGTGGTTTACATAGACAAATTCTTTAAAACTTTACAAGAATATTGTCTGACGATTGTGGAATTCACAGGCCAAGGATCCATGGGCATACTGACAATGACGGTGGAACGTTACATACAGTTGATCGCAAGAGATGAATCTTGATCACACGCTACTAACACGCCTAGAGTTTAGGTTTTGATGTGATATAGCGAACGTGGTTAGTTTACACAGTTATACTAGTCGAGAATCGAATATTCCTTGTACTAGTTGGTTCCTATTCTTGAGAGAACAGATAGAGAGTAAGTAGAAAAGCATAGAAAACTGTGTGTTCCAAATGCTGGCTAGGGTTATTTAGGGTTGTGGGTAAAAGGGAATAAAATACATTATAGAGGAGGGAAATGTTAGTACTATATATGTCCTCACACGTCATCGATATGGGTCTCAGTTTAATTGGGATTTTTTTTTGAAATCCCATAACTTATTTATCTCCATGCAACAATAGCATATTTTTGCTATTGACAAGCCAACACGAGAGCATTGATTCTTTGATATTTGAACCAGCTATTCAAGAAACAACACTTACTCCTAATATTTTAGCATAAACTTCGAGCATATATACCCAGCACAAGTGTATCTTGGTCTCAGTGTTATTAGGTATATATCGGACATATATGCTTGAGGTTTACGCTAACATATGAATTACGTAACACTTAATTCCAAGCATGCATGTCCGACGACAACATTGGTAAATTTTATTTTTTTTATCTTTAAAAATTATGCTAATTTGATCTTCACATCTTTTTCATGCAGAGTCTCTACCGTATAAACTGGGTCCGAATTGGTAATTATGCTAATTTATGCAAGTATATTAAAAACATATAACCATACAGTTTTTCTTTGCATTTTACTGAGCGAGAAACAAAGACAGTATTTTGTATTAATAGATCAAAGCTATCAAAAACAACTTTTCTTCGCGGCTATTTATCAACAAACAACACGGCTTCTTTGTTATTAATTTTTAGTGATTGTTTTTATATTATCACAATTAACTTCTAACACTGGAAAACATTATACCATCCTATAGTATTTTATCAAGCAAACGCACTCACGATGAAATGTTAATTGTTTATAATCGCTTTAGTTAGAATATAAGATTGATAGTAGGAATATAAAATACGATTTACTTTGAGAAACTACGTCAGAAAGTAGCTGACGTATAGGAACCAATATCTGGAAAGGTGTAAGAGACAAGATATGCTTGATCGGATAAGAAAAGATTGATGCAAATTCCATCGTATCTATTGAGAATGACGAATACACGTGAGATCGACATGAACCTGTTAGGAACAAATCTTATAATATAGAAGAATACTTCTGGTTTGTTTAGTCTACTTTTATGCGTTTTACGCATGTGATCAGTACATTATTATGAAATGTTTTCACTCTTTAATAAAAAGTAGCATAAAGTTTGGTTTATTATCGTATTTTCTATACAAACCTCGTGAGTTAAACATATAAACTAAAACACCATTTGAACATAGACTAGTTTTCTTTTGGCTAAAATTGAACTTAGACTAGTTTGTAAATAGTTTTCATATACAAGAAATTTCAGATCGAACGTGAATTTGTCAACATTTAAATTTTATAATGATAAAATGTAAGCAATATCCAATAATTCGAGAGATATATGCATATATCATATACAACAAGATATGACAAAGTCGAGGAAACAGAGAATATGTGCCATATAAACGTATTGTCTATTTTAGTGTTAGCAGGAACCAATGTTCTGGACCAGTCATTAGCTGCCATTCAACATGCACAGACAAACCATCACTTCGAATCTTTCCTTTAGCATAGTTTATCTATTACCAACCGAATAAACTAAGTTCCTCTCACTAGAATTTTCTAGATATTTTGTTAGAGGAACTAAAACCCTTTTTGATATCTGATGTCGACTATCTAAATTAAACGAAAATATCTTTTAAACGTATAATGATCGGAAACTATTGATATAAAGCTGATTACTAAATTTTACCAAGCTGCATGCTGATAAGAGTTAAGAATATTTATGTAAAAAAAATTAAATTCTCACCCTTTAAAATAAAAGAAAACGTCACACACAAGAAGCACAACTTTAAATCAACTAGTCTCTTGTCTATAAACTAACTGCTTAATTATTGACTTTGTTATTAGGCCTGGATGCATATCAATTCCATCATTTAACATCTTATCATCCAAAGAAAACAGAACCTTCTTGGATGTCAAGGAACTCCCCTAAGGTTCAACATTATCATATAAAAGAGTTTCATTCAAATTTTTAACTAGAAAAATACAGAACTCTGTTTTTAAGGCTAAACCGCCATTTTCATATCTATGTTCTTGTGAGGATCATAGCCAATGAGCTCAATATCAGCTGTGACAAAAGAATCTATGTGTTTATTCTCTGGATTTATCTTCAAAACTTGTAAAGAGCCCCAAAATTAATAATGACAGTTGAAACGAACTATTAGTTGGAAGATTATGCATTCATCAAAAACCATGTGTGCGTATATACTCACAGGAAAGGGTTTTGGTGGGTTCTCAAGTTGTTCTTGTAGAGGCCTAACATGGTTCTTGTAAACGTGAGCATCTCCAATCACATGGATAAAACCACCAGAAACAAGATCTGCATAACATCAATAGAAGAAAGAAGAAAAAAGCTCTTTCACCCGGACGAGCTACCTCAAATGGTAACATCTCAGGCATGTGTCCGAGAGGTCACGAGTTCGAGCTCTGATGGGAGGATTGTCCAGGGCCATATACAGACAAAGGTAAGATCCGGGCCTAGGAGGATTAAGGCCTAAGGCCCAAACCCATCCTGGTTAAACAAAAAATATAGTACGTACCACAGACATGAGCGAGGATGCATGTAAGAAAACTTCTTCCAATAAAGGCAGAAAAGACTGAGAATCGAACAACATGGGGAAACAGAACAGAATCAAGTCAAATGAGACAGAGTTAAGTTCAACACTGACCTTATTTGAAGGTTTTATTTAGAATCTTCGTAGGATTATGCAAACACCTGAAACGAGAAACCTAACCTTGAGACGTTATAGCAGATTCAGTGAAGAGATTTTGAAGTCTGAGATTCTTGTCTGTGTAGATAGACAGAGAGGGGGGGGGGGGAGACTGAAACGCCGCGTTTTGGTCGCTCGGAGCCCTTGGAGAGGAGGATAAAAACGGCGGGAGACGAGGGCTAAGTCGCTAACTCGTTTGTTACAAATTAATATATGGGCCTAATTGCATGCTATTGTAGGCCCAATGTAATAATTTGGTGGCCCGTTTACTGATAACTTAAGATTAAGAACAGTACAGTTATTCTACATATTGGATCCAAATTGTTCATATGGTCTTATTGATGAACATTGATAAATGATAACGATGTTAAATTTTCAAAGAATAATATTTAGTTATATCATAGATTGTTTGTCATATGTATCACATATCATTAGATCGAAGTTTTGGCTTGTTTGTACAAATAGACCAGCTTTCTCTAATCTTATAATTGTGAATGATAAATTTGAACAAAGAAACAATATGTAGACCAGCTTTCTCTAAACTTATAATTGTGAAATTTGAACAAAGAAACAATATGTATCTAATCTTAGCACCGTCTATTGGGAATATTGCCAACTAGTCATGGGAAACCTTATTTACAAATATCAAATTGTATTTGTATGTATATCTCCCACTATTTTCTTTTACATAATTTTCTTTGTTATTGGTAATTAAATAATTTATAGAATAAAAGACTTCTCTGTTTGGTGTTCCTATTGTTTCATTTGGGCATGTATTCAATTTGATAGCTAATCTTACAAGTCACAAGTATACAACTATAGAAATAAAATAAAATAAACAATATCATACTTTGGTCGACATCAAGATTTTTTTTTTTAAATTGACAAAATGTTCAAGTTGTGGACTGCACTTCGCCTAGTACACAAAGGCATGCTTTTTGTCTCTTTTATTTAGTTACTTATAAAAGTTTGGATGCTCATTAGTTTATAACTATTATGATTTTAAGTTAAAAGACTTAGGTTCTTATAGATATAATTCCAATAAAAATCTAGGAGGCTAGGGTCATGTCCAGTGCCGTCTCTAAGTTTTGAGTGGTCTAAAGCATATTAGAGAATATATGGCCTTCTATATACATTAAAGATGATAAATATAACATTAAAACAGTAGTATAACATGTTTCAAATTATTAAAAAGGTTAAAACCATCATTGTTTGTGGAAACTAAAACATATTTATTATGTAATGATGTCCCAATTTTTAAGTTTGCCAATAAAGAGAACCTTCCACAAAGATATGTTGATTCAAGGTCATACTAAATTTAGCCACTAACCAAATTAATTGATATTCTGTAAAATGTTACCATTTAGTTTGAGATGTATTTTGTGATTTGAATAAAGTTCTTCATATGCTTTATAAAGTGGACGGGTCTGCCAAAGTCAATATATAGTTTGATAGAATCAGAACCAAAAGGAGTTATCAACATGCTACGAAGTAGCCTCAAATGAGCCTCTCCATTATGTGTAACCTCCTTTACCCCTATCTGCAATAAGGTAAAAACTCTCTCAATACATCTATTTTAGTTTTCTACAAGGTAAAAACTCTCTCAATACATCGATTTTAGTTTTCTTATAACTTATAACTCATTTTTATTCTTTAAATTCATCCACATGCAGTTCCCATATAATTTGATCTCAACTTCTTTTAAAGATGATATTGACTATATTATCTTGGTAGGTATCCAGTTGCCGTGTGAAACAGAGTACTTAAAATCCATCTGACCATGGCTGAGATCAGACCTGGTTAGTCCTAGTTTCAATTATAACTTTAATTCATGTAATTGTTTCTTAAGACTAATGCAAATTGAATGTGCTAATATCAGAAATAGAGATTGTGGAAGAGGAGAGGAAGATAGTCAAGATGTCTTCGTTTAAGAAGAAAGCGTTAAGCGCATCAAACAGATTCAAGAACTCTATCAAGAAAAAGGGTCGAAGAAGCAGAGTCATGTCCGTACCGGTTCAGGACGACATCGACGCACAAGATCTTCACTCTATTGATGTTTTTCGTCAAGCTCTTGTCCTTGACGAGCTCTTGCCCTACAAACTCGATGATCTACATATGATGCTTCGGTATATATTTCTTTTATTTAACTTCTCTTAATTTCATCCGTAATCATGACAGTATTCATAAAAGCGTATTATTTGCATTCTAGACTTGAGTATTATTAGGTGATAAGATTTAATCCCGATAAGCTTGGTTAGATTGCCATATTTATTATTTTCGGACAAAATGTTTAAGTGTATAGAAAAGACACGATGTTTAGCTACAAAATCAATTAATCATTAACATATGTGCAGATAATTTTATTTCAAATTTTTATATTGAACATAAAACAGATTTCTGAGGGCAAGAAAGTTTGACACTGAGAAAGCTAAGCAAATGTGGAAAGACATGATTCAGTGGAGGAAAGATTTCGGCGCTGACACAATCATCGAGGTGAATCTCTTTCCTAAACTCTAGGAGCATTTTTGACATAACAAATAAGTTCTATTATGTATCCATTAACCAAAAAGGTTGAATAATGTATGTTTCTAATTATGATGAAGGATTTTGAGTTCAAAGAGATTGATGATGTCATGAAGCATTACCCTCAAGGCTATCATGGAGTAGACAAGGAAGGAAGGCCGGTTTACTTTGAAAGAAGAGTTCGAGAAGACTTTCAATAACAAGTTCCCTGCTTGTTCTGTTGCTGCCAATAAGCACATTGATCAGAGCACAACTATTCTTGATGTCCAAGGCGTGGTATGTATAGACGATAATTAAATCCATCATTCCTGTCTTTGAATATAATAGGGTAAAATTTTTGATTGTCTAAAACTATGTGTTCGTTGTTCTGAGTAATTAGGGGCTTAAGAATTTCAGCAAATCTGCGAGAGAGCTTCTTCAAAGGCTTCTCAAGATTGACAATGACAATTATCCTGAGGTATGTGTGTATATAATTTTTGTTGGTATAATCCTACAAATTTTCTAACAAATTACATAATGTAAACAAAAAGTAAACGTTTAAATTAAGGTTTTAAATTTTTTTGAGTTCCGGATTAATTTTATTGTAGACGTTGAACCGGATGTTCATCATCAATGCGGGTTCCGGGTTCCGCCTCTTGTGGAGCACAGTTAAGTCGTTTCTTGATCCCAAGACCACGTCAAAGATTCATGTTCTTGGGAACAAATATCATAGCAAATTGCTTGAAGTCATCGATGCTAGGTACGTAAAGATCACACGTACGTCCATGGAATGATTAAAACATAAGTTTACTTCGCTAGCGAAACTTGAATACTCATTAGATTTTTTCTGTATTTTAAACAGGGAGTTGCCAAGGTCCATGGAAGGATCCTGAGGTTCTCAAGGTAATTAACAATTCACATATATAAATTTAATTAAATCGTACTCTTTATAGTTTTATTGAATCTGATAAATACAACATAAAAATGGAAACAGATGGCGGCTATAAACCGCGAAGCAAAGTGCGCAACAATCTCGGAAGATGAACACGAGCATGTTGACCAAGGAAGATCAGTTTCAGTTCCTAAAGTAAGTTAAAGAAGAACAATATATTTTTAAAGCAGCTAACTAGTAATCTAGGGTAAGCTTGTACTGAAGTTACCCATTAACTCCACAGAGTGTTGAGAGAAACAAGAAAAAAATAGATGAAGACAATGCACAGGAGAAACAAATTACAACCATTGACAAGTCCATGGATCCCATCTCTAAAGGTATATATATATATATATCTTCTTATATTCAGCTCAAATGAAAAACAAACAAATGTTTCTTCTGCACGCACTAAGTTAAAGTTTGTGTAGGGTTAGAGTGTTACGTGAGGAAGGAGTCACCGAAGAAAGGGGGTGGATCACTTGTGGGAGGGGTCATGGCCTTTGTGATGGGAATTGTTGCAATGGTTAGGCTATCAAAAGATGCTCCACGCAAAATCACCGAGGCTGCTATATATGGAAACTCAGTTTGTTATGAAGAATCTAGGTCCAAGAAAACTAAAGTTCAATTTGCAACACCAGTCTCGAACTCTGAGTATATGTTGATGATGAAACGTATGGCTGAGCTGGAAGAAAAGTGCATGTTCCTTGATTCAAAACCGACTAATATCGAATCTGAAAAGGAGGAGAAACTTCAGGCCGCGCTTAACCGTGTTCAAGTGCTTGAGCAAGAGTTGGCTCAGACAAAGAAGGTAAGAGTAAGAAAATATCTTAACTATCAATAATGTCCCTGACAATGATAGATATATATGTTCATAAGGGTTTACTTGTCTTTAGTAATTACCTATTATAATTACCCTAGGTAGACTTATATTCGTTAATAAGGGTTTACTTGTATTTGATTAACCTTGTAGAGTATGTATACATCATACATGAGTCTAGCTAGGGTAATTAGAAGAAGTAATTACAAGTAAACCCTTGCTAACATATAATCTCTATAACAACGACCAAATCAACATATTCATCAGTATTATGACTAAAGTTTGGTTCTTCTTTTCGGTTTAGGCTTTAGAGGAAACTCTTGTGAGTCAGACGGAGATTTTGGCATACATTGAGAAAAAGAAGAAGAAGAAAATGAAGAAGAAGAAGCTGGTAAGGACAGAATGTCATAAACATATATAATTTAACGTCCCACATCATTGTTTCTATTCATAATAATATTGTATTACATATTTCAGTTTTTCGGGTTCTAAATGTGCAAAACAAGAGGCTGGATCAGAGAGAGTTTGTTTGTGTTTTTGTTTTTTCAGATGAGGAACATATTCATCTCAAAAGCAACTGAGATGAACATTTATTTGAAGTGAGAATTGTTTGTGCGTTTTGCCTGTGGTATCGTTTGTGTGTGTGTGTGTTTAATTTCGTATTTGTGATTTGTATGGACGAGGTTCCAGGACAATCTACGTTTGATTGTATTATAATAACCGTCTGTAACATAATAGTCCTAGCAATTATATATACATTTGAGTGCGATGGATCTTTGGATTGTAGGGTTGGTTGTTTGGTCATGTGATTGCAAAAGATAGAACAAAGATTTGATTTTTGTTTTCCTTTTTTTGCCTTTGCCTTCATTACTTCCTCTGGTCCTCTCTCTTTCGTTGTCCCCACTTAAAGATTATATGTAACCTCCATGATATTTACGGTTCATATTTTTCGTACAACAATACTATATTTTTTCCTTATATTAAAGAAACCACCACCATCGATATAATTAGATATCGAAAACTAATTTTGTTGCCAAACCGTCTTGGTTTCTAGTGATAACAATGAAAAGAGAGGGTAGATTAGATATATCAACCAAATCAATCAATGGATGTTCTACTAACTTAATTAGCCCTCTATCTTTTTGTAACTAATTTAGCTCTCTAGCTCCAAACTCTATATGTGAATCATTGGAGATAGTAATTGTTAGAGATAGTGAAATACACAAAGGAGTTGAAACACATAAGATCACATGAACGCTTCAGACCATTAGTTATCATCAAAGGCCAAAAGATGTTCTACTACTATCGTCAGTAGCCACTGTAAAAATAATAATTGTACTTTGGGAGTTAAATATTCAAACTAAACGTAAATTCAATTGTAATAAAGTGAACCGTGAACGTGTAATAAATGGACACACATGTACTTGCTCAGATACTTTTTGAGGTTTTCGGAGAGACGTTTGTCAAAATTGGGGTGACATCATTATCAGTGATGGAAAGTTTCAATTATTAGGTACCTTGTAGTTTCAAAATTTAAACCTAATTTTGTAGGTATTCCATGATTCGATCTATGGTGTGTAGTTTATTTTTATTTTTGAGATTTAACTCTCTGTTCACTGTTAAAAAGCATGCGTTTGGTGAAATTCGTACAACATCGTTTTTGGGAACTGGGCTAGATCAGTGGTGGATCTTTCCCACACTTACCAAAATTATATTCTTTTTAAGTGCAGTAATGGTAATGGTTTGATCGTAAATTTATCATCATATACTGTACATGTACTTTACTAATAGATGTATCATTTATTATTAAGTCGGTGGTGCTACATTAATTATCATATACTGTACATGTACTTTACTAATTGTAAGCATAATGTTATTCTCCAACACAAAATAGTTGATTTCACGTTAACCTGCCATCCTTCAAAACGTACTATAAGCATATGAATAAATAATTAATAGGTGATTTCTTCAAACTTGAGAATAAGAAAATGGAACAGCTGTGTTGAGTCTGGAGACTTCTCTTCGAACCTCACATGTCCCTCTCACTTTTTCTCTTCTTCTGCTGCCTACTTTTACACATGTTCTTCTCAGTTTTACTCTAAGCATAGATTCCTTTGTGTTTATAATATCTTTTTAAAAAATAATTATTTCTGACTTTTCATTTGTTTATTTTACATCTGTGCTTTTCTATTAATTCTGTGTTGGTGGTGTTTAATTTTTAAGTAGATGGTTCATAGATTTTCCAGACAGATTCTGGCTTTAAATGGGTTAGAAAAGAAGAAATAAAATAGTACAGTCTACTAATATTATTAATTTTCCTTTTCTTTTTTGTCGCTACACTAATATGTGGTTTACTTAAGAAAATTCAACAAATAAATAAGTTAACTCTTTTCTTTCTTTGAACTGAAGTTAACTATTTTCCCTCAACTCAATTTTGTACTTATAGGAATACAATAAGAAAAATGAAAGCAAAGAAAATCTTACATCTGCATTCTTCTTTGAAAAAACAATTTGTAATATCTTTTTTAAAAAATTCTTCCATACTAAGAATCACAGTTCCTATTAAACCAAAATGTAAATAGCTCACACAAAAAAGGTAAATTTAACTATTTAGCTTTTTGCGTGAGCTTTACTCACGCAATATCTATATCTACAGTTATAAATTTTGAGCGAGTAATAATTTTTCTTTTTTTTTTTCTAAAACTTGAATAAAATTAAACTCTAAAGTGTAAAAGTTGCATTGATAGCAATGTTTAGAGGTCTAACCACCTTTGTATACTATACTAAGATTTAGGTTGGTAAGACGATCCACAATGGATGTCATTAATGAGAAATTCTTAAGAAAACAAATAATTAAATAATCTGTGGACTCCGTCAAAAGTTAAGGATTATATCCAAGAAAATTTTTACTTAATTCTATCCAAAAATTCCTTACATAAGGATTCTTTCTTAGTGAATCATTACACGTGGTAATCTGCGATTTGTTGATTTTTTCTTTTAAAATCCAAAAAAAATAATAATTAAAAATTAAAAAAACACTATTTATAAGAACTCATACGGGATAACACCATTGCGGATGTTCTATATTCATTGAAAAACAAAATTTATTGACTGCCATAATTTTGGATCGAGTTAAAACATATATTGATTCTGGTATTTATCATTGGTGAAGTTTAATAGCTTCATATATATGTTCTACATTTTTGATCTATGTAATATTTTAATTTTCACAATCATTGAACTCGATAAGTTAGTAATGGAAGGAAATGCATTTTATTTGAAATATCGATCTCGTGAATTTTTTAGAGCATCTCCAACGCACCTCTAAATTTATTTCTAATATAGGATTTAGAGGCAAAAACATCATTTTAATTTACTTAATTAATCCATCATTTGGTAAACTAATGGTTTCATAAAAGAACTTTCGCAAAATTTTCTCAAAAAATAAAAGAAAGAACTTTCGAAAATATTTTGTAACTTTCTTACGTAACAGAACACGTCAATAAGTTTTTTTTGTTGCTGAACTTTTGTTTAAGTTTCTCCCAATTTCTCTTTTAATAAAGTAAAGATGAAATTATAAAGTTTTTTTTCCTCTCTAATATTGCCGACTTATGTAGATACTCCTTTATCAGCCTTTAGTCAAAAAGTAAAAAAAAAATTAAAAAACTAAAATAAATAAAGAATCTTCCTCCTCCAATAGTATCAAAACACATGTACCCCTTCTCGCCAAGTTGCACAAACACTCAAAAACACTTTTCTCGAATTTTCTTCTATAAATTCATTCTCCTAAACCATTCACATTCCCCCTTCTCTCCTTCTTCTTCTCTTCATTTTTTTTTGAACTGATTTTTCATTCCTTCTTCTTCTCTTCATTTCATTTTCTTTAAACGACTCATTAGAAAAAATCTCAGCTCCTGGTGAGAATAATCTTTTAAAAAAATTTAGACAAAACATTGATGCTTAATCAGCAGTTCTTGGTCTTTGAGACACATGTCTCCGATTATACTCAGTGAGATCTTCCTCTCTGGGTTTATGTTAAACTCTACAATCAGGCGCAGGACCCATCTCGTTCAATCTTTCTCTGTTGTCTTCCTTTACTGGCTTTACTACGTCTCATAGTTTCTCAATCTCTTCAACTTTATTACATACTCGTATAATTAAAATAAAACCCTAGTTTCAAAAAATAACTCTTTCTTTTCTTGGTCCTGTCTTGTTCTTGACTTCTCTTACAAGAAAACCCATTTTTAGTATTGTATCTCTTCTCGTAAAAGACTTCTTTGTTTGTGTGTGTGTTGTGTTTGCTGAATGGACACGTCATCGTCCGGAACAACTTCCTCGACGATTCAAACGTCGTCAGGACCTGAGGAGAGTCTCATGGAGCTGAGAAAACGGAAGAGGATGCTCTCAAACCGTGAATCAGCGAGAAGATCAAGAATGAAGAAACAGAAGCTTCTTGACGATCTAACGGCTCAGGTTAATCAGCTTAAGAAAGAGAACAGCGAGATTGTGACAAGTGTCAGCATCACAACACAACACTACTTGACCGTGGAAGCAGAGAACTCTGTCCTCAGAGCTCAGCTTGATGAACTCAGCCACAGGCTTGAATCTCTCAACGACATCATCGGTTTCCTAGACAATACCGATGGGATCTGTTCGAACGTTATGTCGTCTGGTCCAGAGTCTGATGATTTCCTCGTGAGTCAGATGAATATGAACATGTTTTATATGAACCAACCACTCGTGGCATCTTCTGATGCGTTACTGTATTAGAAATGTGGACCTAAAAACCTCGAAATTACAAAATGGGGTCAGTTTTTTGGTCTGATATCAAGATATGTCCAAAGAGCAAGAGAGAGATATGTATAAATGGGTATGTTGTTTGATTGTTCCATTTTAATTTTCTTTTTGTAGTTTGTTCCGTCTTTGGCGCTATGTAGTAAAAGCATTGTTATGAGTGTTGTTTGTAATAAAGACTCTGTTGACGCATGAGTACAAAGTGCTTTTAATATCTCAAGTAACCCTATTTTTATACTCTTCTTAATATAAAAT
>JABAYD010010171.1:0-10304 GCA_014822095.1 Diplotaxis tenuifolia
AACTGCATAGTGAAGGGCATGTGGGCCGCGACAGAACCCTGAAGATCGTCACCGACTCCTATTTTTGGCCAACCTTACGGCGCGACGTCGAACGGTTTGTGTCCCGTTATACTAAGTGTCAGCGCGGAAAGGGGCATGCTTCCAACGCAAGTTTATATTTGCAACTGCCAATACCAACGCAACCGTGGAGTGACATTAGCATGGACTTTGTTCTAGGCTTGCCGCGTACACAGCGTGGTAATGATTCTATCTTTGTCGTCGTCGATCATTTCTCAAAGATGGCTCACTTTATCCTTTGTCGGAAAACGACGGATGCTGTCCAAATTGCTCTGTTATTTTTCCGGAAAATTTATCGCCTCCACGGACTGCCACAATCTATTGTTTCGGATCGGGACTCTAGATTCATTAGCCACTTTTGGAGATCTTTGTGGAAGATGTTTAAAACAAGCTTGGACATGAGCACGGCTTACCATCCTCAAACTGATGGTCAAACAGAAGTCGTCAATCGTTCTCTCGGGAATATGTTACGGTGTTTGGTTGGTGATAATCTCAAGTCTTGGGATTCACTTCTTTGCCAAGCCGAGTTTGCGCATAATCATGCCCATAATCGATCTCTGGGTTTTAGCCCTTTCAAAGTCGTTTATGGCGTTATTCCTCGCGGTCCATTGGCCTTGACTACAATACCGCAACCAGGGGATTTTCATGGTCGGGCTGTTAAACTCGTTGACGAGTTAACTACTATCCATGCTCGCGCACAAGATAATCTCCAGGGCACTGCTATAAAATATAAACGCAATGGAGATAAACGACGTCGGGTGTTACATTTTCAAGTTGGAGATTTTGTGTGGGCCGTTTTAACAAAGGAACGGTTTCCCGTGGGTCAATACAATAAATTGAAAGATCGGAAGATTGGACCTTTGGAGATCACCGAGAAGATTAATGACAATGCATACCGCCTTGCTTTGCCTCCTCTTGTTCATACCGCGGATGTCTTCAACGTCAAACATCTATTCAAATACGAGCCTGATGACAACATCCTTTCCGGATTCGTGGACGAATCGCTCTTACGGGGGAGACCTGATGTAGCATATATCCTTAAACTAAAAGGCTTTTGTTTTCTTATTTCCTTTTCTTAATCATCTTTGTTTCCCGTTTCTACCTAAAGTTTAGTTTTCCTTTTCTATGTTAGCTTTGGGAATTTTCCATCTCTATATAGTGTGATCTCTTGATTTGTGAGAGACACAACTTTGATATTTGATTTTTTAAAACTTAGAGCTTTGTGTTATTCAAACTCTTCATCCTTAATTCCGGGCATTCTGAGAATTCAACGGATCTTAAGAAGGCTTAGATAACGGGTATTCGCAGAATTCAACGTTACCTTTGCATTATCGGTTACTAAACAGTACTTCCGCTCCGTCAGGTTTAGTGGTTATGGTCTTGATATGGGTTTCTTGTCTCCTTTTGTCTAACAATTTTACAGACAACTTGTTTGTTCCATATTTTCGCCATCCTCACAGTTTATATTAAGGCTTTGTATCTAACAAGTCTGCAGTGTAAGAAACGATGAAGATGGTGAACTGCAAGAAGATCAAGCACCATGGTCGTAGGGGACGAAAGGAGAAACAGAAGTTTCGTGAAACTTGTATGCCAAGAAACCTGAGGACTCTTCGTAGGATTATACCAGGTTGTGAAGATGTGGACGAGGAGGAAGCCTTGATCCTCAAGTCAATTCAACATCTCGTTCTTCTCAAATCTCAGGTTACTTTACTTAGAAAGCTAGCTGATGTTTGTGGAGTCTAGAAGAACGTTAGTTCTCAAGTTCTTATTCATTATATTATAAACAACAAAGGTAAAAGTAAAATAAACATGCAAAATAAATATAGAAATTGAAGAACAAGTGCAAAATAAAATCAGTTTTTGTTGTAGAAAGTGAGATCGTATTTTGAACGGAAGGAAGAAGAGGAGAGATTGAGCATGTGTTGGATCGTTGTGATCCATGTCTTGTAACGACCGTAATCATCAGCCATGTCTAGCTTCATCGCTCCTCTGTTTGTCTTCAAGACAATGAGATAACAAGTGTCGTCTACGTTGTTGTCTTCGCTCTCTGAGTCTTTATAAAGTTCCACATGAACATTCGTCACAATACCTAATTAGCACACAATACAAACAACAACACAGAATGTTTTGAAATCTTAGCTTGGAGATTAAGTTAGGTTAAGACACAAGGGATTAAGAAGCTAGCTCCATACATTCTTTCTTAGTCCTGAGTAAGTTATGTTTCTTCATTTTAAGAATCACCTGTGTACAAAAAACACCAAGATAACTGATTAATGACCATTATTGGTTAATATAGGAATAAATATTAGAGCCAAATCCAGACCTGGCCGTCCTTGTTTAAGACCATAGACACTGTCCTAGCCTTGAAATCCCCTGCGCCAATCCAGACATAGCCATATCTATTTAGTTTCTACATGAAACAAAAAGTTAAAAATCACAAATAGATGATTTATATACCATCTGGTGTCTCAACAAAGAGATCAGTTCCTTGAGCAAGAAGGTATGTGCTCTTGTCAAAATCAGGAGGCAGATCAGAACATCCTTCAATAGGTAACACAGGCGCAGAGCCGTTCAATCTATTGATATTGCAACTTCTTCTTGCTTTTAAAGTCGCTGCACCTCTCAAAGCTTATCAACAAAAATAAAACAATGACTCAGAAACAGAATATCAACAAAAAAAAAACCCTAAATCTTCTTCTTACAAGTTGTAGCCGAGGCAGTGAGAGCGAGTATCTCACTGACACTTGTCCCAGTCATGGCGGAACCAATCACTGCACTGAGCTGCTCTCTGTTTGCTCCCATTGTCTCTGCCATCTGAGCACACTGCGCTGCCACCACAGCCGCCGCAGAAGCCACGGCTGTCTCTTTCGTGTTCGGTTGTTTATCGCCACCGTCTTTTTCAGCGTCCTCGGAAGCTACGGCGGCAAGAGCGGCGGCCAGACCGGCTAATGAAACCGCAGCGTGTACTTCAGCTCTCTGGAGCCTCACTTCTTCCTTTCGTTTCGCTTTGATCTCTTTCCACCATTTCTTTATCGACGGCGTTATCTTCCATGGAAGTTTCTACAGTTCCATTATTTTTTTTTCATTTTGAGAACCCATATGTTTATTTGAAAATTAGACCAAACGAAATAGTTAAATAGGGTTTTACAAGTTTCTTGCGGAAGAAGCCTTCATAGCTCAGTTCCGGGTGCATTGCTTGTTGCATCCATATCCATGACTGTTCACAGCATTCAACATGAATATTGTCAATATAACATAATCCTTGATGTTTATTTTCATTAATTTCTATGTCAATTTTATCATGTAAATTTGTTCAGTTTCTAGAGGTTTTCAACCAAATATTCATCACTCATCAGTCTATATGTTCATCAAATAAAACTAAACAAAAAAAATGTTTTTATAAATGAATGATATGTTGAAAAATATAGTGTACATGTTCTCTATACAAGAGGAAAATCATATTAAAGAAGAGAAAAGTGTATTATTCCTTTTGCTATTATAAATTTTCTAATTATAAGTTCAACATAATATGCTTACCTTGACATCATTGCTTTTCCATGAAGGTATCGAGGGCTTAAAATCTGGATCATCCATCTTCATACTCTTATCCATATTCTACTTTCACAATCTTTTTAATTAGTTAAACACTAACCAAAACAACTTGAAGAAAGAATCACGTATAAACAAAAAAACAATATATGGTTACTTACAGCACAAGAAACAGGACTGGAGTCGCCTTGAAACTTGGCGATCGATGTCTCTACGGGGACAATGGAGCGGTCGTAGATGATATGGTCAGGCTGAAGCGATTGAACAGCAAAATTACACCATTCTCGAGATAGAAAGTCCATAGTGTCCGGATGTGCCTCTGAAGGCGATGGATTATTGCTCATCTGATGATGATGATGATCTGTTGACGTTAATGCCAGTGATAGTTCCATAGTGATTTTTTTTTTTACTTCAAAGATTGTGACTTTGAGAATTTGTTGATTGATCAAATATTTATGTTATTGCAATGAAAGAACGAAATGATTGTTCCGTTTAGTTGTTTAGTTTGATATGGGTCTACCTTATTATTATTGTTATTCTTTAAAAAAGGTTTGATGATGAACATCATTTCCATGGGTGGGAATGATTTGGGCCATGATCAAAGTGATTACTATTGGAACATATTTTATTTCTTTACATCACAAAGGATGTGGAGGGGACCGAGGGGCAGTCTCAACTTTCTGTCAAAATGGGAATTAGATAGCTGTAATAATGTTGTTTTACGTAGTAATAATTTTTTTTTTTGATTTGTAAGTTCTCGCGTAATATTGTTGAGCCACATTCTTTTCTGCACCAAAGAATATTTCATACATTTATGCAAAGTTAAGTGAGTTTCATTCAACTAGATTACTTTAAAAGCAAAACTAAAATGGAATAGAATATTTATTTCGTGTCAAAGCATGAAATCCAGATATCCATTTTAATACAAGTTTTTGGTTTCCGATTAGAAGTTATAGTCGCTAATCAAACACAACATGGATAACTTAGATGCTGGTTATTATTATATAAATACACTATGCTTACTTGTAAATACTTTGTCTTGTGGTTTAACAATTTGATCTGCTATTTATGAATTGACGTTAACAACGTATATATAAGAGGACAAGTCTAACTATAGTATCATTGAGATACATTATTCTTACTTCGCAAATAATTCGTTTTGTTGAAAAAGAGTAGACGATTTAATGTGGTATGAGTTGAAGTTAACCATAATAACTATTGAATTTAACAGAGAGGAAATGAATATACATTATATGCTATGTTGTTAACCATTATGGAACCAAAATTATTGATAACACTGGATTGGACCCTCTTGCATCTCTTTTCATATATCTTTAAACTGAAACCATATGTTCAACAAGCTAATAACACAACAACAAGATCGGATATTTATATAATATCTAGACCTCTTTACCACTTGTCACGCTTTCATAAGTGATCTATAGCTGGAATTGCATTCCCAAATATGTATTTGATGTAGAAATTTAAAATCTTAAACTAATTTAACATATTTTCGAAAATGCAAAACTAGGCTATAGTTAGTATGTGCACAAAAAAAGGCTATGGTTAGTATAATGATTTGAATGTAGAGGATAAAGTTCATATACTGAAGGGTAAGTGATTTAAACAAGTTAAAATTGGAGCATTGCTTTCTTCGGTATAGGCCGGCTCTGGCCGAGAATACTTCGGGTCAATGAAACTTCCTGGATGAAGAAAAAAAGAAGGATAATGATGATCATAGATCTAAAAGTGCAAATTTTAATAAGGAAGACGACAATGTATAGATAGATAAGAGGGACTAATCATACATAAGCATGCAAATGGGTCTTAGACTCTTAGCTTTAAGTCTTTAACAGACAAGGAAAAAGAACAATATGGTCGATACTTTTTACTAATCAATAATCAAAATTGCGTGTTAATCAAATCAAAGGTGGGTTTAATTAAAGAGGTTATCATTTGAGCATGTGACTCTTACTTTAAATGCCAACTGCCAAGAGATTTGTATGTGTGTACCGAATACCGACAGAAAGAGAGTATGGCTTACAAAATAGTTAAAAAAACCGTGATTACAGATTAAACAATTAGTGACAAATGAAGCATATATATGTCGTCAACTTACTTTAAAGCAAATTGATTTAGATCATTGAATCTAACTGGCCGATACAAAACCACTCAAGTACACTTGAGCCAAAACTGAACTTTTGCACCAACAATAAAAACATCATAACTCCAAATCTCAATGCTAGTTTTTTTTTTCTTGAATCGAATTTTGAGTATGATCGAAATGGATAAACCAATGAAATTTGACAAAAAAAGGATAAACCAATATTTTGTTACATCTCAATCGATTGGGCTTCACATAAGGCCCATTTATTGTCATTTTGAGTGTCTAAATTACAGTAAACAGTTTTTAAAGCCATGTTAGAGAGTTTGAACACCAACAAAAAGAAATATGTCAAAGAAAAAGTTTGCACCCCTCTTGCTTCCGGTAAAGACCAATGTTCCAATAGGTTGACCCAAGATCAATCCTGCTTGGAACGTCTACGCCTAAAAAAATATTGTTTACTTGAAATCGTCCCTTTGTTTGCAACTCCTAACACAATGTTAGAATTCTAGTTTTCTAGAGTGATATCTTATATATTAATTGTTCGGGATCCCTGCAAGGAGGTCATCCCCACCAATCAATTACATATTGTAAAATAAATAAATGTATATGCATACATAACAAAATTTAAATATATGAATATATAATGTACGGATTATATTCATTTGATAATTAATGTCCAATCTTGAGGTTTATATATTTACAAAATTAAATTTTGATGAATACATATATATGTACGAGAGATTTTCATACAAAAAAATCATGTACGAGATACTGGTTTGTAAAAATAAAAACGAATAATTGAACTAGATATTAGATGTTGAATTTTACGGATCGGTAAGTCTAATCACTAATTGTATGACCTAACAACATATCAGTTGGTACTATTGGTAAGATAATATATAAAATGCTCGTAAATGATGAGACTTCAATATATTTTTTGAGATTAAGCCATAAATTTAAACAAACACACTTCGAAAGCTGTAGATAGTGTTATCCTATTTATGTACATGGACTTACATCTTATCAGCTACTTCATAACTACAAGTGTGCGAAATGCATGCACATAAACACATTTACTTGTTCTTACGGTCTTTCGATAAGTCTGTGGTGACTGAATCGACGGCTGCGATGGTTCGCATAACTTCCACTTGTGCTCGGAGGTAAACAATGTAATCAAGTGTCTCTCTTATCAAATAGTCTTTGTTATCTATCAACTCGCCTCCTGGTACTAGACTCTTGAGCAATTCCGTACGTTTTCTCACTCTCATTTTCGCCCCACAATTGACATTTCGTGTAACAGTTGTACAACGATTCTTTATCCGGTTCCGAGATTTCTTGAGTATTCTACGAGCCACAGGTTTTCTGGTTGTCTTGTCCTTTCCGGTCCTAGAGATGAGAGCACGGCTCCATATGGTTGCACCGCTTCTTGTGGCTGCCATCGCTTTGTCCGATGATAGTCTTATCACGTCTTTCCTCTCGGTTACGGTCATGGGATGTTCAATGGAAGAATCTAACATGTGGAGAGTCGTTATCCATTTCTTGATAAATTCTTGCTTTACCTTGTCATATGTGTTCATCCTAATATATTTAAACAAAAATTAATGGATGGTGTTATATTCTATAATAATGAACAACAAAAACATGATCTAAACAGAAATTATAGGTTGTTTATTCATCACTGATCAGCATATTAAAGATATATATTTATACTGCACCTAGCTTCGTCGGAATATTTCATTTGGCACACTTCTGATTATGACCGGTCATATATACCTTAATGTAAGCAATAAATACTTACCTTATGGTTGACAAAAAAAAAACTTACCTTATGCTTGTTTCTGTTTTTGAATGTCCAAGTAGCTCGATCGTGTCTGAAATTGAAACCCTAGCTAGCTAGGAATGAGGGGAGAGAGATTTGATTGATGAAGTGGAGAATTAATAGAGGAATGAGAGTGTGGAGTCATTTAATAGATCAAAGGAAAAAGAAGAGAAGTAAAGGGTGGGGCCAAAGAGAGAAAGACATACCACATGGACGCACATGGAACATACCCCACTTTCTCTCCAACCCTAAATTCCATTTATACTCACCATCATTTAATTTAAGCTTCAATTATTTTGGTCCCTTTTTAGACTCATAACCATTTTCCATATCTGATATATACTCTATTCACAAACTCCATAAAACGGTAGTTTAGTCCAACGTATGGTTATATCACATAGACTTTCAAGAGTTGTATGTTTTGATATTTCTGCCAGCTTCGAGAACGGACCATAATTACAACGAAAGTGTTGGTGACTTGACGATTTCTTTGGATAATAATTACCATTGTAAAGTTAAATTATTTAAGAGATTTACCACGAGTTTGAATCCCATGCTTTTCACGAATGAGCATGAGCCCGGGAAATGTGGTGAACTCTCAAGACTTTTCATGCGATGGACCTACTCTCTGGAAAAAGGTGATCCAACTTAAATACGTGTCATTAGTCTGCACATGGCTTCGATGGACGTCTATTTATATTCAATTGGGTTGACTTCATGCTTGGATCATTTCTTTCTGTATGGTGTGTGAATAATATCAAGATTTTTACCAATGTACGTATCCACTTGTTTGATTTACTGTCTAACGAATATCAGAGCATTAGAGCATCTCCAACCCCATTGCATTTTTCACTTGTTTCTTTATTTTAAAGATTTTTTTGTTTCAAACTTATTTCGTTTCTCGCTTCAAAATAAAGCCACGAACAATGTTGATTTAAATTTGAAAATTTACTGTGTATATCCTCATTTTTAAAAATAATTTTTATTACAAATTGGTTCTTATTTTTTATTTACATTTTTTTGATAAAAAACTATATCTTTTTTTATAATTCAGTTAATTTCTAATTTCAGTTGTTATTTTCATCATATTAATTAAAAATATTGAAATATACTTAAAATTAATACTACAAATTAAAGTAAAATTACATAAATTAATCTAAAAGTTCAAATACATAATAAATAAAACCAAAATAAACATATAAAACCTATTAATACAAGATAAACTAATACTTAATAATCTGGTAAACCATTTCCCAAACAACTAAGATCTTTAAATTTCCAAATAAAGTTGATGTGTGTGTTTGAACTAAATATATACACGAACTTTAGGATCTTGTATGGAATTCACATCACAAAATAAAATTTTGTTTTCTTCTTTTTGTTTTTTGAAAGCATAATTCCTACTTTGTTGTAATCATTATTATAAGATAATGTCAAACATGTTGGATTATGTTAAAATAATTTTTTTGGGCAAAATTAGTAAATATGAAAAACCAGAATATGTTTTAATAATTAATGATAAAGTGGAGATGAAATTTATTTTGATTATTCATTTTCCAAGAAATAAAAAAATAAACCATTATAGTGAATGTTGTTTCATTTATTTATTCTTTTTGAAAATAATGGACATTTGAAGATAAAAATGAAGTTAACTGGAGATGCTCTTAGCGCTAGTTAGTCTCGTAACACTAGTTTTTAGGTAATATTATATTAGTATATTAAGACAATTTGACTTTGTATTAAAATTCAATGTTTAAAATTCTATTGTACCCAGAGTTGTGTTTACAAGTGAAAATTTAAAGGGATTATTTCTGAAATAACCAAATAAAAAAGGATGATTAGTTATATAGTAAAGTTTAGAGAGAGATAGAAAGAGAAACGAGGAGAGAGATAGTTTTTTTTGTTTAACCTTGGGGATAGGGCCATGGAGAGGTCCGGACTAATCCCCAAAGGGGTGGTGCAGCCCACGGATGGATTCTCATTCTGGATATTCATATGGACCGTATGATAAACACATATCCGTGTGGCCACAAGGTAAAATGTAGTAGGATGTCTTCAAACCCGGGTTACTTAGCAAATCCCAAAACTCGCCTACCACTAGATCACCACTTTGTGGTTTAGTTGTTTTGGTTAGATAGTAAATTTAGAGTTTTCATCTATAGATTATATAAAATAAATTTTGAAAGATGCCCTCAAATTCTTATGAAAATATTATGCCTTAAGCCAATGTTTATAATTTGGGAAATTTGTCCAACTACATAAAAAAATACTAAACATACTATCTAACCAAAATAACGTTCTATTTGCTCATTTCTCTTCGTATCTCTATCTAAACTCTTACTATAAAACTAATAATCATTTTTTATTTGGTTATTTAGCAAATAACCCCTAACTTGAACCTAGATAACAGCTTACGGTTCTTAAAACTTCTTTGCTATTGTCTAATTTAAGTTTATTTTTGTGCAATGACAAACTTAAGTGTAAAATTAATTAACTTAAATTAAATATATATAGTCTTTGAAACTGTTATTTTTTTATTTATTTAATTTCTCTCACTTATTGTTTATTTTTATAAAATATTCACTATAATAAAAACATACTATTCATACGTCCAAATAAATATCGACAGATCATTGTGATTGCTTTTTAGTCAACTATTATTTATCGACAGATCATTGTGATTGCAAAGTAAAATTTATGAAATAATTATAGAATACATATTATATTTTATTTTAGAATATAAATTGTCAAAACTAAATGTCTAAAATAGCT
>JABAYD010010174.1:0-12095 GCA_014822095.1 Diplotaxis tenuifolia
CCATCATATCAAGAGTTATTCATGTGAAACACGATATAATTATCACGAGTGATAAAGTAAACTAACAAAATTATTGTTGACACATCTCAATCCTCACTGATGCATTTGCTTCTCGGCATAGCCAATTTTCCACATATTAGCTACCCTCCTCACGCTTCATGACTCCTCATGAATTTAAAAAAAAAAAAAATTTACAAAACCAAAATGGACAATTGAGTTTTTTTATATTTTTGTAACGGTCCAAACGCTATAATATCTTATAGGAAGTGGCCACTGAACGATGATATAGTGACGTTACCATCACATAGCACTAGTAGTGAAAAGTTATACAAGATTTTTACGAGTATTTTTATAACGTGTATCCCAGAGAACCACACCTGGTTAGTCGGATTCTCAGCTATTGGACTCGGGTTCAGGCCCGGTCTTGTCTGGTTATTGAAGAGGGAACGTGTTTTGTTAGACGCCATCACTTTGGATATTTGATTCATTGAGTGTTTAAGAAAGTATCCAGTAGTTGTAGTTTACGAAACACCATTCTTCTCTGTATAGTTTTTGTTTATATTTTCCCATTATGTGGGGTCCAGCTCTTATTCTTTAAAAACAGTCCGCTACCTATGCGAAGCAGAAATTGCATGACCCAACAAACAAGGAAATTAAATCATTAATCTATTTATTAATCTAAAAAATTTAAACAATATGATTTCCTCAATAATTTTTTTTTATGTATCACTTAACTGACGGAAATTATTCGATTTATTGAATTGAAATTAGTAAGAAGAAGATAAAGCTTTACTATTATTTCACTTACAAATGTAGAAAACAAATCATTTTACATGTAAAAAATCACAAAACTGAACTTTTATCTAAACATGTCCCACAAGTACTTAGAAAGTAGCTTTAATAGACGAAACTACCCCCGAAGATCGTCTCCGGCAGAACCTAGAGAATCATCATGGGACCCATGCGAAGAGAGACACGTCATGGAACTTACAGACTGTAACTAACCGGCCTGTCTTGCCCCAAAGAGATATTACATGACTCAACCAAATCACTCGTACACAACAAGTATATATGAACTCTATATCGATTATGTATGCATGCCGTACGTATATAGTATATGTATGTTAAAAAGTTTAAACCAATAGGTGCCACTTAGGTTAGGTTAGGTCATAGCAGAAACAAACTGGAACCAAAACAAAGTTTAAATTTGTATTTACTTAATTTGAAATGCATATGAAATTGGAATTACTTGTATGTTAAATTTTTTAACTTAAAACATATATATTCTTTATCTATAACAACCAAAACAAATCTAATATTTATTTTTCAAATCATATGGCTAGAATAACTGAATTTTCACAGCTAGAATCACTCATTTAGAAAATTTAAATTAAAATAATAGTATTGATTCTGAGTATTAGAAAAAATAACATAATTTAGTAAGTTAGTTTGAAATTGTAGCAAAAAACAAATTAAAGAAGAGTTTGTTTTGAACGTAACAGTTTTGTCCCCCAATACATAACATAAGAATTTTATTTAAATTTTCAATTAAAAAAAAAAAGAAAACTGATTGTCATCTTCCTCTCTTTTTATTGTTACTCTAAAGTTGCAAACCTATAGGCTTTTTTTCTAAAAAGAAAGAGAGACAGAAACAGAAAGAGTTGTTTAAGTAAACTTATTCTCTTCCAATGCTTTAGTCCGAAAATTTTCTCCGACGTTCATTAGTCGACGGTAACAACATATCTTCTCCATAAACTATAGTTTCACATATCATGTTAATATATAGACTAAATAATGAAACTAGCTAAGACAAGTCTATTTATAAGGTGATTAAAGAAACTTCGTTTCATTTGTCAATAAACAATTTTGGATATTCGTTTGCAGATTTTGGAACCATCTTAGCCCTTAAACCAGTTTCATGGGAGGAGTAAACATGTTTGAAGAAATAGGGTGTTTTGACCCAAATGCCCCGGCAGATATGACGGTGGAGAGCAACTTCTCTCCGGCGGAGCCACCACCGCCGCTCTTGGTTGCCGGTAGCACGACCAACAGCAACTGCAGTCTAGAAGATCTCTCTGAGTTCCACCTCAGCCCACAAGACTGCTCCCTAGCCGCAGCCGCAGCAGCTTCTATTCACCAGCTTCACATCAATGCTACTACTCCTAGCTGTGACCACCAACTCCAAAGTTTAATGAACCAAAACTTTCAAGAACCACCCTATGCTCCACAGTCTAACACTTGGGACAATAATTACCAAGACTTTGTGACTTTGGGTCCTAATCACACAACTCCTGACCTACTCAGCCTCTTACAGCTGCCAAGATCCTCACTACCTCCTTTCACAACACCTAAATTTCACGAAATGATCATGACATCTTCCTCTGCCTCTGCTGCCTTTGACCCTCTTTACCATCTGAACTTTCCTTTGCAGCCTCCTAATGGGACCCTACTAGGAGTTGAGGATCAAAACGAGTTCAATGGAGTGAACAGTTTGTTATATGCTGAAGACAACAACAACAACACCGAGAATGGTCTTAACCGTAAAGGTAGAGGATCAAGAAAGCGTAAGGTCTTCCCTACAGAACGTGAGAGAAGAGTTCATTTCAAAGACCGGTTTGGTGACTTGAAGAGCTTAATTCCAAACCCTACCAAGGTTACAAGAAATACCTAACTTCTCCAACAAGTAAATAAACTTAATGAACTAAAACCTTTTAAAATGTTCTTGTTATTTTTTTTTAAATCTCAAGAATGATAGAGCATCAATAGTTGGAGAAGCGATAGATCACATCAAAGAGTTGTTAAGGACCATTGAGGAATTCAAGATGCTATTGGAGAAGAAAAGAATCACAAGGCAAAGGAACAAGAGAGGAAGGATCCAAGTAGGGGAAGAGGAGGTTGGTGATCATGAGAACTACAATGCTCGAAGCGAAGAAGTGGAACAGTGTTTGGTCAACAAGAAGAACAATGCCTTGAGATGCTCGTGGCTGAAGAGGAAATCAAAATTCACTGAAGTCGATGTGCGTATCATAGACGATGAAGTTACTATCAAAATCGTGCAAAAGAAGAAAATCAACTGTTTAGTGTTCGTTTCCAAAGTGATTGATCAGCTTCAGCTTGATCTTCATCATGTGGCTGGTGCGCAGATCGGAGAGCACCACAGCTTCTTGTTCAACACCAAGGTATTGTTCATTAAATTTCATGGCTCTTTTATTATTTAGACCTAATTAAAGGTAAATTATAGTAACTAAGTGTGACATATGTGAGCAGATTTGTGAAGGGTCTAGTGTTTATGCAAGTGCCATAGCAGATAGAGTTATGGAAGTGTTGGAGAAACAATACATGGAAGCTCTTTCGTCGAACAATGGCTATCACTGCTACACTAGTGATTAAAATGTGTTTTCTTCTATCTAGTAATGACTTGATTAATAATAAATATATAACATTAGTAATATTTCGTATTATTGCTTTTATCTATGTGGGCTTGAACCTAGTTTTCCCTTGGGATTAATAACATTACATTAGTAAGATCATTTATTTGTTGTCTCGATGGCTTCAGCTTTAGTCTCCATCACTTCAGGAGCTTCACATATATAAAACATCTCACAAAAACCACAATATATATATATATATATATCTTCTTTACCTGTCACTCTGGTTAGCCATTGAGGCAATACGCGACATACATGCTGAAGCTAGCTTCTTCAAAAACTATCTGAAACAAACAGCTATACAGAAAAATAATTTAAGATTAAATTATAAGATATGTATTACCAAGTAGATTGGCAACTTACAACATTAAACTTAGCTTGTTTCTGCTAAGTGCCACGAGAGTTCAGTTAGACAAACCTTCAAGGTATCAATCAAACTGCCAAAACGGTTCTACAAGAATCATGAACAGCTGTAACGGTGTTGCAAACAAGATCATTAAGTAAAATCCAAAGATAATTATTAAAATTTAAAAAAAAGAGTTTAATATATGTTATTACAAAACAAATCATACAAACAGACGCGTATTGATGGCATCTTCTGCGGGGAGGATGGGAAAATCAAAGATAGAGACGTTGTGAGGCGGCTGAATCCAGACACCATCGTTCCGATTGGTGGGGCGATACTCAAAGTAGTATCCTTCAGGGTCATCACATAAACTCCTGCTATGTAACGAATACTTGTAGGGCCGATTCTTTTTGAAAGTATAGTCTGGGTACTTGGTGGGGCTGGGACGCCTGTCGTTGATATCATTGTTCCAGAAATACAAACTGTTACTCATTGACCCACCACAAGTCATCATCACACATGACCCATCGCTCACAAAAATTGAGCAACCATCATCCAATGTTTCTTTCTTTTCCCAAACCGACGACTTGTTGGACCAGTTGTACACCACCGGGTTCATAAATGATGCATCTACAAGAAATATCTCTCCTTTATATTCGGCCAACCACCACCTCATCGTGTACTTGTCGAATCTTGGGATGGGTTGCAGCACAGGAACAAGATTCCAAGTACGTGCAAACGGATCGAATACCCCTAGCGCAACCCCCAATGAGATATAGAAGAGACCATCCCTTGTGTTATATAAGATGTTTCTTGTATCCACAAGAAGGTCACGAGGAAACGGGTTTGGGAAGTTGTCTTTTACCCATGTAGAGTCACCAGGATGCCAAGTGCCGATTTCGACTTGCTTACCGCCAGCCACAACAATACCAAACACCACACAATCTTTCTTGTTGGGAGCACAGGAGAAAGCAAAACGCGATGAGAGCAACCAAATTGTGTCGAATTCGGGCAGGTCTATGCGCTCTCGGGTAAAAGGATTGAAGAAGAAAAGTCTAACATCTGAAGCCCTGTCTCCCATGAGTAACCAGCCATCATTGGAATAACGGATATAGCAAGACTCGGGTATATCCATCATCATCATCGCCTTTGTCTTCTTCTTCTCTACTGGGTCGAAGAACCCATACGAGTTACGACATGGATCAAGATACATAAGCCAGCAAGGAGGATCCCTAACCCGAACAGATGCAGCTATTTCACACCATGTCTTGCAAACAGCAGATGACCGTATGTTGTCTTTCAAAGCAAGACGCGACAATATCAAAACCAAAAGATCCGAGGGAAGACAGAACTCGGGTCCTCCACTTTTATTGTTTTCTAAGATGATTCTTTTTCTCAACCTGAAGAAGAACCCAAATCTTGATCTCATGAACCCAACCAACTACTAATTTTATTGAAACAAGAGCAAAAAACAAACCTATTGACTTCTGCCGCAAGCCTCTTGCGATCTGCCTCAACTGTTTTTAACTGTGCTTTCAACCTGCAAATCATCATCATAAAAAACAAATAGAAAAAAAACAACAACTTATCCTCTGCTTCTGAGAGTGTTCTCAACCTCTTGAGCTCTGTCTCAAACCCCCTTCGGTATGCCTCTGCATCTGCTCGAGCTTCCGCGATTTCAATTTCGTAATCATCAAACCTACGTCAAAATCAACAATTCAAACAACTAAAAATCGGCAAAACCTTAAAAGATTTTACTTTGAGATTGGATAGAGAACAAGAGCCTTGAGTCACATACAATACCATACCTTTTGGGATTACAAATCCAATAGAAAATTGACGATAGAAATTCTTTTCCCCTGGAAGAAGCCATAAGGTTGGAGATTGGAGTTTGTAAAAGAAACGGAGGCCAAAGGAATCTGGCTTCGCTCTTTACATAACCCTAAATGCTAAGGTGCGTAGCGATATGTTTTGTCGGCACACGGTTTGTGTACGGTTCAGATTTACTACCCAACATATAATCTCTTTTTTTTTTTTGAGAACTTCAAAAATAAATTCAAATAGCTTCTGACTTCTTACCACCAGGGATATGTGCAGACCGAGTTGGGCAGTGCTTTTCAAAGCAGTTACATGACTTCATGTAAACGGTTGCAGTTAAAGTTACCTCTTCTTCAATTCTAGTAATATTTCATTGTTGGATTCATAATCATCATATCGTTATAGAAAATGATTTTTTGAGTTTTACAAAAGAAGAAATTGAGCATAGACATAATTTAGTGTTAAATGCCTTCTTGTTTCCTATGTAATGCAATTTCTCATGATCCTTGACTGAAAACCGTGATGCGAGAGCATCAAGAGTTTTCTGAATGAGGTTGTTGTCATTACTGGTGTGTACCATCGGTTTCCTAGATGAAGACTGACATCATGCATTTGGTCTAAAAAATGTGTAACCGTAACATTGAAAAATGTGACCACAAGTTGTGAGGTAGCAAAATGCTGTCGCACGCCTTTGAATAGGACCAAAAACGCCTCAATTCCGTCAGCTTTATATCAAGCACATGTAGCAGATGCTTGCTCTACCATGGATACCTTCGCTACTGCAACAGCCATGTGACAAATAAGTCTCAAAAGACCCATGTGGACCATCGATTGTAACAGTGTGGCCATCTCAAACTCAATCTCTGTCCACGCTATATCAAACTCAGAATGTGTAGTCTCTGCTTTGGCAAACCCTTTCCTCAATAATACTGAAAAACAACTCTGAGAACTCTCTGCACAGGCCACTGTTTCAGGAAAATTATCTTGGATGAAAGACCAGAGCTTTTCTGCTTCAACCTACAGTGTCTCATAAGTGTTTGCCCTTTTCCATTCTCCAAAGACATGAGAAATTTAAATGCAGAGGTGAAACATAAGTCTTCTGCTTCAAGGAGTTGAAGATCACATGAACATCGAGATTTTTCCTTCCACGTAACCTCAAATAACGATCAACCACACTTGACCCTCGCTGTTTCTTCCGTTTGAACTTGAATATCCACGACTTTGAAACTTTTCTCTTATCAGGTTTAGAAGACTTTTATCGAACACATTGTATGCACAAGGTGAGATAGTGCTACTTGTTGTATGCTCAAAGGTCTTGGCTACGTCTTGGAAATTTACAGCACGTATGGCCTCAACTGTTTGACCAACTGATGTGATTCTTGGTCAAAAATCCAAGATACCTCATGAAAATTACCACGGATCGGATACTCAATCTTCTCTATCACCACTCGTTAATTCACAACTACCAAGTTCATCTCACAATCTCTAGAGCAAGTATAGCTAAGGCTAGGTTCCAATAAAGAATTCGGTACCTGAGACTGTTGAATCACCTCGTTCACCATCAGCGACATGATTTGCCTCCGTCGTACTATTTACAGAATCACCATCTGTATCCCGCTTCTTCATCGTTTCATAATCAATACGACCTCCGAGTTTCTTCCTCGACATCACAAACAGCTCTGCAATCTGTTCTTTAACCTCTGCTATCTCTGAATGAAACCGTTGATCCTGTTGTTGTTGACCTGTGACATGATTCTTCAACATCATCGATAAAGATTCCAACGTCACCGGCGGTTTCATCCATTGATCGCCCATCGTGCCGTTATAGTCGTCATCTTCTTCGCGACTGTTCGATCCAAGAACGCTCAAGACGCACTTATTTGATAATAAATTGCCAATATATTGATCAGCAACACAACGATTACACCAAGAACCTAGGGTTTACTAATATATCACCACAAGATGCATAAATGTACAGTACTCACCTATACCATTCTATACACAAGAACACCGATTACACTCAAGAACCAAGAACCTATGGTTGACAAAGCTCCACGTCACTGCTCTTAAAACTCCACGTCACAGTTCTTCTTCAGTTCAGCTAACTTTGTCTCGGCATCCAACCTTGAATCTCTCTCTTTAAGCAATTGTTGCTCCAGCTCCTTCACTTTTTCAATCAAGTGAATCTCCCCCTAACAAAAAAAAATTGTTACATGATATAATGAATATCAAAGTTTCCAGTTATGACTATTAGAGCTCAGAAGTTACCAAAAAATGTTCAACCATGAAATCCACAAATCTTCAGTCTTCTTTTGTATTCGCTCGGCCTTATCACCGTTGGTCGCGTCTTTTTGCCAAGCAAAAGCAACGATTTGCCATCTCAAGCTTCTTCTTCACCGAGTATGGCGCCAAGTAATCAATGATTCCACAAACCAAATTCATGATTGTCTCTGTCAACTCCCACTAACAAAGAATAGTCCATCACATTTATCCCCTATTGATTAAAAAAGAATTATTAATTTAGATAATATAAAAGAATGAAAACAATGTCTGTGAATAAACCAAAACTCACACTTAGGAAATCTGTGTCCTTCCTTATAGCTGTTTGCAAGTCTTGTTTTGAGTAGGGGTTGATATGTAGTCTTGATCTCTTCATATCATTCACGAAATTCTGATCTAGACGAACTTGAGCCGAGTCTGGTGCTAAGCGGCCATGTACCAATCCTTTGAGGTCATATTGGGCTGCTATGCTCCGGTTCAAATTCAGGTTTTCCATCGCCATTAAGAACTTTGCCCGACCCAAAGTCACCAGCAAAACAACAGAATACAGTGATTCAATAACCAGAAAAGTATTAATAAAGTTAATAACTACTCCAAACCTTGTATAAGCCATAGATTTTGGCCAGAAATGTCTTCTTCGCTTCCTTCATGTATTCGAAATACATAGGACCAAAGTTCTCAAATGACTCAAACTCAGCTTGGTTGATCTCCTTGATGATCAATCTTGTGTCTCGGCTCTTGGCAAAAAGAGCTCCACTCTTCCCGCCTTTAGCCTCCCACCTATCGCACCTGCTCAATGAGGAAATGTACTGAGCTTCTGTCATGTTGCAGCTTTTCCTCAGCTCCTGAAAACTGTCTCGATGTTGACAGATGAAGGAATACTCCGAAGATTCATCCTGGACTTGTTGAAGGGAATAAGCGATATAGCTTGATACTTCTTCTTCACGGATTGTTACTACTTCATCTTGGCCTCCATCCATTTCCCATGGTGTGATCTTTAAAGGTGGCAATGCCACTAAGAAATAGTTTGATGAAAGGAGCTCGTTTCGAAACCGATTGTACCCTGTTTTGAGTATCCGTTTCTTCAGTTTTAATTCGGCGGTGGAGCTACCTTTTAGCAAAAACTGAAACAAAAACAAGAAATTTCCAGTGAGAAAATTAGAATCGCATTAATATATAGTAATATAAAAGGACTAGACTTTCTTACCGTTAAGCTTTCGCAACCTTCCAAAAACATTAGTGGCTTCTCATTAATTGGATGGTTGAGGTTTTCACTTTTCTTTATACATTCAAGTGATGTGCAAGAAAATCCAAGACTGGGAAATCTTTGAAGCCGGTGTTTCATATCTTGTACCGCCGTCATGCCCCTGGAGAGGAAATAGTCTTGATACTCTTCAGATACTGAGCCCTCTACGACGACCATGTTGGCCGGGTACTCATCTAGCAACTTGTAAGTTTGACAAACAGAGTCCTTGTCCTCCTAATAACAGTTAACAAACATTTTTAAACACAAAAAGGTAAGTTTTCAGATTAAAACAATATTCAAATCAAAATTACCTTATTCATATCCAATGATTCCCATAGTAAAAGATGCGTTTCACTTATAACCGTTGGCATTTTCTCATGAACTGGTGTTTTGGTAAACACCAAACCAGGAAAAACTCTGCATCTAAATATTAAAAAGTAGACTAAGAAAACATTCGAACTTGTTATATTTGAAAAGTAGAGTTTTGCAATATAGTTGTACCTTTCCGAAGTTGCAACGCATTTGAACTTCATATACTTGTGAAGACCATGTTCTTTAGCAGCTTCTTCTAGTAAATCAACACTTTCAACTGTCCAATTATCATCTAAACCGAGGTTGTTTGATGATGCCTTGAGAAATTGCCTAAACTTTTCCACTGCCCCCTCTTTCATTGATGCGTTTCTGCTGACAAAAAGAACAGTCAATCCAAATCAGAGACGGTGCCCAAAGATCTACATTAAAGCAAATATTCAAAGAGAGCCTGGAAACGAACATCTAAACCCTAAGTAACATTCTCGACTAAAACATAACTCAGTTCCGAAAATTCCTTGATGAATTGAGATAACAAGACTGATGCATATAGAATTACCAGAAACAAGCTAAATCAGAAACACTCAATTCCCAAGAAAAACAATCCAGACTACGCAATTCACCTAAGCAAAAATAGAAGCTTCTTGTTAAACAACTTTCACCACCAGTAAGAGAACCTACGCGAAACTATCAAGCCAAAAAAAAAAAGAGTACAGAGAAGAGAAAACGCATACGCAAATCGTAAACGAAGATCAGTGGCGGTGAGTGAGGTGAATACGGTGTCTGCGCGACGGTGAGGAATGCTACAGAGACTTCTCCTCGCCGATAACTGAATCGAAAGGCTTATACATATGGAAAACAAGGTTTAACCAGTAATAGAGCCTAAACGACACTATAGAGCCAAAAAAAAAGAGTACAGAGAAGAGAAAACGCATACGCGAATCGAAGACGACGATCACAAATCAGTGGCGGTGAGTGTGGTGAATACGGTTTCTGCGCGACGGTGAGGAATGCTCCGGAGACTTCTCCTCACCAATCGAAAGGCTGATAGATATGGAAAACAAAGTTTAAGACCAGTTCTACGCGAAATATCGAGCCGAAGAAGAATGCAGAGAAGAGAAAACGCATACGCAAATCGGGAACGAAGATCAGAATCAGTGGCGGTGAATGTGGTTGATACGTTGTCTGCGCGACGGTGAGGAATACTCCGGAGGTGAGTGTAGTGGATACGGTGTGTGCGCGACGGTGAGGAATGCTCCGGAGACTTCTCGTCGCCGATAACTGACTCGAACGACTAATAGATTTGGAAAGCAAGCTTTAAGATTTTGTAACGACCAACGAGTAAGCTCTGGGATATTTTCGTCATTCGCATATCGGTTAATGGATAACCGGCCGTTGAATATATTTAAAGACTGGTTGACAGATTATTAGCCGGTTTACTAATCAACCGGATTTAACTAACCAGCATTAACACCGATTAGAGCCATGATGCAGCTCCTGACACAGACTAATTAATCGGTATTTGTTTATTTATACTTATAACTTTTCTCGAATTTGGAGCATGTAACAATCTTCTCCTTATATTGACAAAAAAAAAAAAACAATCTTCTCATTCGTAAACATATTAAAATGTCGAGATCCAGTAGATGTAACAAAGACGATTTTAAAAGGAAAAAAATATAACAACAGGGAGTCCTGGGATTACAAAGAAGCATACATCAACTTACCAGTAAACATACATTATATTTTTTTAAAAAACTCAGATTGCTGTTAGTCTTGCCTCTAATGTCTCTCGCTCTCAAGTCACAAGAAGATGAAGCCGGACGGGTCCAAGACCTTAGATTTCACACACTTGTGATCAGAAAGCTGCCCAAGCTGCAGACCCTGTCGGTCCTGATCCCTTTGTTGAAAGAAGTTTCTTCTGCAGAGAGAGTACATTAAAATGAAGGATTCAGCGGTTCAAATGTCGGTGTTTGGTTGAGTTAGATGCTTTAAGATGAAACGGTTTACTTACCTTGAGCCGAGATAGATCAGACAGAGGATCGTTCCTGCGTCTTGTGTTGTCAGTTGGTTCCTTAGAAGCAACAAGATCTTTTGGTGGAGGCGGTAAAGGAGACCTGATTTTAATAGCAGCATTTGGTGGTGGAGCAAGTGCTAGAGGTTTAGGTTTCCCGTTCCCTGAAAGAGCAGCTGAGAGCATCCCAGTGCCACTTGTTGCGAGAATTACCAGAACAGATGTCATCAATCCAAGTAACCCCAACTCTAAGATACACATAATGTAAGAAACAATTACCTAACAAGAAAGTATAATGTGTTGCGACATAGCTGCTGTGCAGAACAGACATAAGCAATTATGGGGATTATTCATTTACGATCACACAAACCTTAGTGCCAGGAAATCACTTGGGACATCACCATCTTAGATTTTGCATGCCCACACACACACACACACATACCCTCCCTCACTCTTCAGAGCGTAAGCCACCTTGTCATCAATGAGACGGTGTTCATACCTAACGAATATATAATCATTTAGGTCCTTCTCAGTGAAAGGCACCATGATGATATTCCAAGGATGGAAGAACTAAGAGGAGACTCACCATATTCCAGCAGCCTCATACAAAGACTTCTTGAAGATGTCTTTGAATCTTCATAGTAAAACAAAATG
>JABAYD010010176.1:0-15911 GCA_014822095.1 Diplotaxis tenuifolia
AATTTCCGAGGAATTCATTTTCCCTCGGAATGTCCCTCAGAATAGCGTTATTTTCTTGTAGTGATAGTGCTATATGATACTTCTTGTGAGGAAATAGTTCGTCTTCCCTATTATATTTGATGAAAAATCTTATAGTGTCTTGACCGATGAGGATGCTCTTACATCTTTGAAATGGTGGGAAAACTAATTCTTTTTGAGCAAACAGATTTTCATTCATAACTAGTTTTACACTCCAAGAGGTACCTACAACATTATTAGCAAGGGCCGATATTGCCACAAGTTCGGCCTTGAAGTTTTGCAAGCAACGAATAAAACTGAAAGATAGAACATCAAAGTAGGAACTGTCAAACAAAATACCAAAAAAAAACAAGTCTAGACTATTTTTCTTTCAACAGTTTGATTGATAAGGGTGAGAGAATCCGACAAGATCATCATGGATTTAATGTTTGATCAGCAATCATCACTGCCATACGATAGCGAGAGCCTCGACCATTAATGTAGACGACACCAGAGTCGTAGACTCGGAGAAACGAGAAGAAAGACACACATGACATAACCCAGAGAAAAGAACTCCTAGCTTGCATGTTCCGGTAAGAGCATCCCAAAAATCATCCACATGATAAGTAGCTACAAAAGTAACATAGAGTGGAACTGGAGCATTGTGGTTGTGGTAGGAAGTAACTCGTCCCTCCATATATTTGATTTTGAGCATTTTGCCAATCACAAGCATAGCACACTGATTTTGTAATAATTTTCGATCCTCAAAGTATCGCTTATTTCGAGCTTTCCATATATTTCATAGAATCCATGGCCACAACGACATTGAAAGACCAGTAGGAGGTAGATTTTGCAACAACAAACATGAAGATAAAAGCTCATGTATGGCTGGTAGGTAGAAAAACTAAGTTTCTAACAAGTTTTGCAACTAAACTGGTTATAAGCTCTATCATATAACCCGGTAACATTTCACCTCATGTGTTAACTAAAAGCATTTTCAATGGAGGTTCTTACGACAAAGTTCTTAACGGAATATAAAGATCTGTCTCTTAACTTTTAAATAAAAAAACTAAAAACTGGTTCTTACATGAGATATTTAGAACTGATTCTTGTAAAATTTAAGAGATGAGTTCTTAAATTCAATTAAGAACATTATCGTAAGAACTCCAATATCATTGGAGATGGTGGGAAGGCCCAACATCAAGTGCACGAAGCCCATCACATAGAGCATGGCGCGTGTAAAAAAACAAACCCATGATATATTAATTTTTCCGCACGCGCCCCCTTTCTTCTTCTTTGACACGCCCATTCGTCTATCACTAGTGCATAACCCTAACCCTAACGCTCTCGTACTTAACCAAAAAACACAATCGAAGAGCGACAAGATCGTAACTGCCCAGGGAGCGTGATTTCTCCCCGCGATTCTCCATGGATTCTCAACAGAGCGATCTCTTCGACACGGCATCTCAACCCGATACAGCCGTGGACGCGTACACCTTTCTTGAATTCAATTCCCAGGGCGATTCGGAGTTCGATTTCCCGGAGTTTCGATCACCCAACGCATGGCCAACACTGTCTGATTCCATAACCGCCGTCGAGCCTTCCGATCGCAGCAGCGGAGGACCTGCCGCGGATCACCATTCCGAGGCTTCTTCGCCTTCTTCCCTTTCTGCTAAAGCGGGACGTGGCGGTGTTAGTAGTAGCAGCCAGGCTGATGCTTTGGCCGCGGGTGTGGGGAATTTGAACTTCGAGGAGACTGGGGATGATGATGGTTTTGATTATGGTAAGAATGATTTCACGGAGCACGCGTGTAAGTATTGCGGTATCTCGAACCCAGCTTGCGTGGTTAGGTGTAATGTGGCGTCATGTAGAAAGTGGTTCTGCAATTCAAGGGGTAACACCTCGGGCTCGCATATCGTGAATCACCTGGTTAGTGTCTGTTAAAGTGTTGAATATTGTTTGGTTAGTTTGCTGCAACTTTTAAGATTCTAATGCATTTTGTTTTAAGGTTCGAGCAAAACACAAGGAAGTTTGTCTCCATAGAGACAGTCCGTTAGGTGAAACAATTCTCGAGTGCTACAACTGTGGGTGTAGAAATGTCTTTCTTCTCGGTTTCATCTCGGCAACTACGGACAGTGTTGTGGTTCTTCTGTGTAGAGATCCTTGTTTAAATGTGAATGCACTGAAGGATATGAACTGGGACTTAAGTCAATGGTGTCCCTTGATTGACGATAGGTGTTTCCTCCCCTGGCTTGTTAAGGTTGGTTTCTATTAGGTTTTTTTTAAAAAATTTTATTTTAAAAAGCGGTTGTTGTTAAAGCTATTGTTGATTTTTTTTTATTGCAGGTCCCGTATGAGCAGGAACAGCTGAGGGCACGCCAAATTAGTGCACAGCAAATAAACAAGATAGAGGAATTATGGAAGACAAATCCGGATGCTACCCTTGAAGATCTTGAGAAACCTGGTGTAGACGATGAACCTCAGCCTGTTCAACCTAAGTATGAAGATGCATATCAGGTATACGTTTCCTCAGCTTTTTTTTTTTTTGAAATAAAAATAAGCTATGCTCAAGAGAAATAGTTAAATCAGTTCGTTACGCCAATTTATTGGAGAAGGTAACTGTTAGGATTATGCTTGTTGTATACTTAATCTTTTTGGTGGTTTTCCTTTTGCAGTATCAAAATGTGTTTGCTCCTCTTATTAAACTCGAAGCAGATTATGACAAGGTGTGTATTTAGTTTTTGTAGGATTATTTTCCATGTCCCTTTTATACTTGTCCTGTTTGTGATTATTATTTTGATTCTGCTGTAGATGATGAAAGAGTCTCAGAGCAAGGAAAACCTCACGGTTCGGTGGGATATTGGTCTTAACAAGAAGCGGGTTGCATACTTCGTCTTTCCAAAGGTAGTTGAAACCTAGTAGTCGCGATTATGTCTGGATTAAAACATTGTCTGATATTAAAATTTGCGGCAGGAGGAAAATGAATTGCGATTGGTGCCGGGTGATGAGCTACGCCTGCGCTACTCTGGAGATGCTGCTCACCCAGCTTGGCAATCAGTTGGACATGTGGTATGCCTCTTTCCTTTTTTTGATATCGTTACAATCATCATTCTGTTAGCAGGGTGGTTCCTGTAACTGAGAGCGTTTAGTTCCTTACCAATAGTTCTTTAAATTTCAATAGGTTAAGCTAACTGCTCAAGAGGAGGTTGCTCTTGAACTCCGAGCTAATCAGGTGAGTTTAAATCAATTGTTAGCCTTGCTTTTGACAGTCACTTGTTGAAATATGTTCAACCTTATTTACTCGTGTGTAGGGAGTTCCAATCGATGTTATCCATGGATTCTGTGTTGATTTTGTTTGGAAAAGTACAAGCTTTGATCGAATGCAGGGAGCAATGAAGAATTTTGCTGTAGATGAAACAAGTGTGAGTGGGTATGTCACTCAACTGAAAACCTAGTTCCTTCATGGTGTGTACCCCTTTGTTACTGCACGTTGATTAACCACGGAATTACTCCGTTTCTATTTTTGAAGTTATATTTACCATCAGCTATTGGGACATGAAGTTGAGGCCCAAATGGTCCGGAACCCACTACCTCGACGCTTTGGGGTACCTGGTCTTCCAGAACTGAATGCATCTCAGGTAATTAATGGTTTCCTGCTTGGTATGTTAACAAAGATTGTTTGTCGTTACCTTCTTGGAACCTTCAGCATTATTATGATGTCATGCCCCCTTTTTAACACAAAAATATATCATGAATCTGTATAGCAGATTGCTGACAGCTATATCGTATCTTATTCAGATTAATGCAGTGAAGAGTGTCCTTCAGAAGCCCATCAGTTTGATCCAAGGTCCACCTGGCACAGGCAAAACGGTGACTTCTGCTGCAATTGTGTATCACATGGCAAAACAGGGCCAGGGACAGGTAAAGCTGATTATCGATCTTTCGGGATACTTTTCTGAGTTGACTACCAGAGACTTCAAATAACTTTCTGACAGGTTCTCGTTTGTGCCCCAAGTAATGTTGCGGTCGACCAACTAGCAGAAAAAATTAGTGCTACAGGCTTAAAGGTGAATATTTGTACCCCTTAGGCCCTTACCCACCGTCTTGAAAAGTTGCCACCATCCGGTTCTGTTTAAGAGGCTGAAAATATTCTTGTCAAATTATATTGCTTCCTTCTTAACCTTTTTCTACTCTGATGTCAGGTTGTTCGCCTTTGTGCAAAGTCAAGGGAAGCTGTAAGTTCTCCTGTTGAGCATTTGACTCTTCACTACCAGGTTAGTTCACATGGTGGCATCCTTTTGCTCCTTAATTCTGCCTGTCCCGTTCATATCTCTCTTTTTGAAGATTATTCATATGAATGGTTGCTTGCAGGTGCGACATCTTGACACTTCTGAGAAGAGCGAGCTGCATAAGCTACAGCAGTTGAAAGATGAACAAGGTCCTGCATTTTTAACTTGTTATCTGTAATTGACATTTTATAATCTTCCTTTGCCGTTCCACCAATTATCTGTTAGTAACTGATTTGTTGAAGGCTTGAAGTGAATATAACTTGTACCTATCTTTGCTTCTTCGTTTTTAATGTCACTAGGTGAGCTGTCAAGCAGTGATGAAAAGAAATACAAAAATTTAAAAAGAGCAACAGAGCGCGAGATAACCCAGAGTGCTGATGTCATTTGCTCTACTTGTGTTGGTGCTGCGGATCTTCGGCTGTCAAATTTCAGATTTAGACAGGTTAAGATTAATTACTGAAATTTTTAGCATCTTAGTTCTGTGAAAGCTGATATGTCCTCTCTCTTTGATAGGTCCTTATTGATGAGTCTACTCAGTCGACAGAACCTGAGTGCCTTATTCCTTTGGTCCTCGGGGTAAAACAGGTATTAAGGTTCTCAAAGAGCTGACTTGTTACCGTTTATTATTGTCCATTGCTTACAGTTTTTTTATTTTTGCATTAGGTTGTTCTTGTTGGTGATCATTGTCAGCTTGGCCCCGTAATTATGTGCAAGAAAGCAGCTCGTGCTGGCTTGGCACAGTCTCTCTTTGAACGCCTTGTGCTTCTTGGCATTAAGCCAATTAGATTGCAGGTACTACCTTAGTCGCTTTGCTCTAACGTAGCATATTTGCCTCTTGAAATGGAACTTTATTTTTATCATATATTTTATTATTGAAGAAAGTTGTGAGACTACAGAAGATAATCGTCTATTTCCCTTTCACAAGTTTCTCTACGTCTCGCTGTCCTCTAAATGTTGTCATATTCTTGATTTCAGGTTCAATATCGTATGCATCCAGCTTTATCTGAGTTTCCATCCAATAGCTTCTATGAAGGAACGCTACAGAATGGAGTCACGGTTATGGAAAGGCAAACAACAGGGATTGATTTCCCCTGGCCCGTGCCTAATCGGCCCATGTTTTTCTATGTCCAGGTATCATTTTTTTCATTGGGGTAGTTCAAAACGTTTTAAAACATGGTCTACAAGAATTCAATCAAAGTTAACTTCTTCCGTTTATCTTATCCTTCAATTTACAGCTGGGGCAAGAGGAGATCAGTGCTAGTGGAACATCATATCTGAATAGAACCGAGGCTGCTAATGTGGAGAAACTTGTGACCGCTTTCTTAAAGAGTGGAGTTGTCCCCAGTCAGGTGAGTGTACTAGGACTGTTTACCATATCTAGTAAATTATTTTGTCATATGTTGACGTTATCAAATTATGCTCGTTGTTACCAGATTGGAGTTATTACTCCATATGAGGGACAGAGGGCATATATTGTTAATTACATGGCAAGAAATGGTTCTCTCCGGCAACAACTTTACAAGGAAATTGAGGTAGAGATGTTAAACTCGGTTTTTAAAAGGTGTAATTTGATCCTGTCACTTATTTAACAAGCTCTCGGATTTACACTTTTACAGGTTGCCAGTGTTGATTCTTTTCAAGGAAGAGAAAAAGATTACATCATATTGTCCTGCGTCAGAAGTAACGAGCATCAGGTTTGTGGGTGTTCTGTGATACTTTGCTTCTGAGAGACATTGTAGGATTTGACTAGTAACTGCTGGTTTAATGGTTTTCAGGGAATTGGATTTCTTAATGATCCACGGAGGCTCAATGTTGCACTGACACGTGCTCGTTATGGAATTGTTATTCTTGGAAACCCGAAGGTTCTTAGCAAACAGCCTCTGTGGAATGGCTTGCTGACACATTACAAGGTAAACCTATATTTTAAAGCAGAAGTGATGTCTTTTACTGGATCTATCTTCACCTTCTGTCACCACTAAGGAATCAGGAGTTGTCAAGTCATTCTTTGTGAGCCTTTGGCATGTTATCGGCATGTTATCCTTTTAGTCCAACTTGATCATTTTGTCTCTTTTCTTTATATCGGCAGGAACATGAGTGCTTAGTTGAGGGACCTCTTAATAATTTAAAGCAGAGCATGATACAGTTTCAAAAACCAAGAAAGGTACCAGATAGACATCGATGCCCATCATAAAAATATGAAAACTAATCATCTTTCCTCTTCTTTTAGATGTATAATGATCGGAGACCATTTTATGGTGGTGGGGCTGGCATTATTGGAAATGATAATCCCAATGCAGACAGAAGAGGCAGCCGTGGAAGGGGTAAGTAAATGTCCAGTACCATTTTTTCATTCGATTGGTTCAGCTGGTGGTTGTCATATGCCTCTGGTCCCACCTATGTGAATCCCCATGTTTAAACCTTTTCTTCTATTTATTCAGCTGGTGGTTCTTATATGCCTTCTGGTCCACCTAGTGGTTCGAGATTACACCCAGCTGGCTACCCAATGCCTAGGGTACCGTTTTCACCGTTTCCTGGTGGTCCTCCTTCTCAGCCGTACGCTATTCCAACTCGTGGGCCTGTTGGCGCTGGTCGTGGAAGTTCTGTAGGCGGCCACCTTCCACACCAACAAGCCACCCAACATAATGTTGGAACTATTGGACCCAATGTGAACTTTCCCCATGATGGTCCAAATAGTCAGCCTTCACCTGGTGGTCCGCTATCCCAACCTGGCTATGTAAGTATCGCTCGCATCTCTTTCAATAGTTTTTTTTATCTTTCATCTAGTTTCTGAAGCATCAGAGCTCGATTGTTTTTGGTTTACTTTAAATCATGACACGATAGTTGCCTTTTCAGGGTAGCCAAGCGTTCAGGGATGGATTTATGGGTGGCATATCTCAGGTTGGCTTCTCGTTTTGTCATTTGGCGATTCAAATCGCAGTGTATTCTACTTTTCGTCTATTGTTTAATCTTTTTTTTTTTGCCAATACCACCAGGATTTCTTGGGTGATGATTTCAAGAGCCAGGGATCTCATGTTCCTTACAACATGGGGGACTATTCTACACAGGTATAGTTTCTCTTCTACCTGCTTTAGTGATTAGACATGTAATACTATAGTTAGAGGATAGTATAGTAAGCTATGATTGGGCCAGATCTATAACTATGTGCTTCAAGGTCAGTACTTTTTGAATTTAGCATAGAGATTACTACTAGGTTTTTCACGTTTTTTATGTAGGCTCTGGGCTATAATTGTATATAATTTCTTGGTATGCTTCACAGGGAGGATATGCGGTTGATTATGCCACACAAGGAGCCCATGGAGCGTTTCCTGGAAACTTTATGAACCAGAATTCTCAAGGCGGTTATTCTCGGTTCAGTGGGAGTAATGATTTCATGTCTCAGGTTTGTTTCACCTTGCCTTTCCTTCTAACCCAATTTTTCTTTTTAATTCTTACACCTGAGTCGGAGTCTTATATTTGCTTACACAGGAGTATATGGCACATGGAGCACAAGGTCTATTCACCCAAGCTGGCTTTATCGACTCATCCCAGGATGATGGACAACAGAATCCTTTTGGTGTGAACAATCCTAATCTTCAGTCTCAGGTTTGTCCTTTTGGCGTGAGCTACCCTAATCCTTGATCGTTCATTTAGAGAGAATACAATCGAAACATTAACACTAATTCATACAGACAACTGAGGTCTTACTAATTAGGGTTCACCATCTAATTGTATCTACACGTGTTTCTTGTCAAGAATGATGCTAATAACTCTTGTCGCACAGGGTCTCCCGAATTCACTCTACTCGCAGCCTTTCTCACACTACACCCAGCCACTAAACCTTTCAGGCCCACAGCAATCTCAACCTCCTAACCAAGGCTCTCAAAACCCAAAAGTTCCTCACAATGGCTAAAGATAGACACATGCCAAACTTGAATGCAACGGGTTTGTAAACCATATTTGCAAATTCAGCAGCTTGGTATCATGTTATCACGGCTCCAAACAAACATATGGTGGCTTCAGGGTGCTTGCAAGGTACGTGCCTTTCTGGCTCGCCCAGCAACAGGTAACGATGATGCAGAGAGACATGTACCTAAGTAACCCGAGAAGATTCTTAGTCCATAAATCATCTGGGCTTATATAAATGTTTGGTTTTGCCGTGTAATGTTATAATATCATCCTCTTTTTATTGTAGTCAGTTATCTAAACCTACCCATAGTTAAAAATTGGTGGTGTCTGGTTATGTTGATATTATTACTACAAACTTTTGCTCTATTTATTCTTCTGGATATTTTTCTCTTTAGCGCGTGTTTGGATTATTGATTCTGTTTCCGTAGTACGATTCTTGATTATCTGTGAGATATGTGCAAGTTTTTGGTTCAACATCGGTGCTTTGTAGCCGACGGAGATTATCCAATCCGGTTCTGGATATAGGATACTGATAAACGACGATATTGTTAGGTTTGATATGGTTTAGTTTGATACTGATATGGTTTAGTTTGATACTGATATGGTGCACAAAAAAGATATGGTTTAGTTTGACATGTATATTTTTCAAAATGTCTCTTGTTAGGGAAGAATTGTAAAATAAAATGTCAAGTTTTAACGGCAAAAAAAAGTTTAGGGTCCGATTAGCATTAAAACTTTCATGACTTTGAGAATCACAAAGTAAGTCAAAATTTTGTCAATTAGACTTTTAATAACAATGACCATGTCAAAGTGGCTGAAGTCTTTTAACTTTCTTCCTCCTGTTTCATGTTGTATTTTCTAAAACCAACTAACATAACTTTCACAGCAAAATAATTTTTTTTTCTTAACTATCGGTTCTCTTTATCCCACAATAACTATATAACTCTTATATAGATATAAATTAATTTATTATAAATCTTTTTAGTGACCAAATTTTAACTTTATTCTTGTTTTTTTAAGATCCTTATTGTATTATTTTTGATGGCATATTTATTTTTCTCACTATTCATATAATTTATATCATTAAATAAAATAATAAAGAAATATTACATATTTATATTTTTAACTATCAATATTTTCTTAATATACATTTAAACTAACCAAAATCTTTACAGCTATAATTTTGATGTTAAAGCCTAGAGCGAAAGTTGTTAACAATTAGAACCTTAGTGTTTTCATGTTTTGTTTGTTTTGGGTTTGACGAAAAGGATTGTGCTTGGCAATTAGTTGTTTATAGCCGTTTATTTTGGTGTGTTCCTTGTGACTTTTGAACACGCCCTAACACAACATGAGCAATGTTTAATGGAGAATGTGTTGGGATAGTAGTTAGACTCAAATATCTCAAAAAGACACAAAACACTCCATGATCTTAAACAGACAAGAACAGTCTCCCATAGGTTGGCTAGGGCCTTTCCTTTGAAATCAAACAAAGGAATTGAAAGGGATTCCCTCCAAAAAATGCAAAATGATAGAGAAACGTTTATCTCTTTTTGTCACTTTCCATCTCTGCCGTAATATCCTCGGATTCGATCTGCTTACTCGAGGATGCTGCTTCTATTCTATTGACTAGACCTAGACTTTTTACCTTCTACATGACTCGATAAATTCAAACAAAAACTAGACCAAAACCAAACAGATTTTAATATAAGCATGTCCTGATAACCAAACCAGTCATTTATATATGATATCTAAACCTACATCTCTATTTTCATTCACTAAGCCGTCTTCTTCTCCTTTAATACCGAGGGAGAAATTGCAGGTGACTTCTCGCGTTTTCCATCTTCTTTATATGTTCAATACATAAATTCAATTTTATTAGTGATTTATTAGATAAATATGAAAAAATAAGATGAACTAGAGAAAAGAAGATTATGAATTGGATCGTGGGATTTTATAGTGACAAGGTGATGAAAAATTCGAACCAAAACCAAAACCAAATAGATTTTCATATGTGCATGTTGGATAACCAAACCCAGTCGTTTATATCTGATTTCCAAAGTGTTACCTGAAATATCCAAACACACACTCACATAGATATATACCCTACCCTTAAATCTACATCTCAATTCTCATTAATCTCTTCGTTATCTTCTTCTTCAACATCATAGGAGATTGAAGGTGACTACTTGTTTTCCCGATCTTCTTTGTAAGTTTAATACATAAAGTCAATTTTATGGCCAATTACAAGTAGATAAAACAAAGAAAAAGAAGAAGATGAATTGGAGCAAAGAAAATTATGAACTGGAGTATGTGTTGTTATAGTATCAGGGTGGTGAAAAATTCAAACCAAAATTGAACTGAAACCAAACTACTTTTGATATGAGCATGTCTCTGGATAACTAAAATGATATGCTATATCAGATATTTAAAGTGTTATCTGGAATACCTGAATATATATACCATAAACCCTATACTTACATCTCTATTCTTATTCATCTCTTCATCTTTCTTCAACATTGGGGGAGAAATTTTGTGTTCTTTCTCTTTTTTTTTCTTTTTCTTTGTATGTTCAATACATAAACCCAATATAATGGTCGATTACAAGAAGATAAATAAGAAAAAGAAGAAGATAAATTACAGCAAAGAAGATGATGAATGGGAGCGTGCGATGTTATAGTGATTAGTTGGTGAAAAATCTGAACCAAAACCAAACGAATTTTTATGAGCATGTCCGGATAACCAAATCCAATCTGTATATATATATATATATACTCTAACCCTAAATCTATATCTCCATTCTCATTTATTTCTTCATCAACAATGGAGGAGAAATTGCACGTGATTTCTTGTTTTTCAATCTTCTTTGTGTGTTCAATAAATAAACTCGAGTTTATGGTCGATTAAAGCAGATAAATTAGACCAAAAAAATGAAGATGAATTTTAGCGGTGAAGATTTGAATTGGAGTATGTGATGTTATAGTGAAAAGGTGGTGACATAGTTAATTAGCAAAACTAGTAAGAAACTCCACGCAACCAAACTGAATCCAATTAAGTTTTTTGGTTTACAATTAATCTGTTAAATATTTTGGTTATACCTGAAATACCTGAATATGAAATAAAATATATAAACATGGTCCAATACCTGAAATATCTGAACCCGTTTTAGACTCTTTTACCAAACTACCGGAAAACTTGAAATACAAACACCTTTACTATTTTTCATCAAAAAATACTCTTACTATTGACTCTTGTTTAAAAATGAGGCGAGTTGACCCAATTCGATTGGGTTCTACGGCGAACTGAATTATGCCTGCGAAACCGATATTTAACGTTAGGGGGGCGTGGAACTGTAAACCGTTCAGAAAAAAAATCGGCCCTTTTAATTTAATACAATTTGGCCCAATATTATAGGTCCATTAGTACTAAAAAGTGAAAATTTTCTTCATATACCTTTGCCGATAACATAATTGGGAAGCTCTGTTAACCCTAGTTTCGATTGCTCTTCCTCAATTCCAGTGAATCCAAATCCGTCCATTGATTTAAGGTAATAAACACTAAATCTTTCATGTTTTAAGTTATTAAAGCTTCTTCTCCAGTTGTGGATTTCTCAGCTTCGTGTTTTAAGTTTATTTCTTTTATAGTTCGGCAGTAAATTTTTGTTTAGTAGGTTATATAAGTTGACTTTGTCGATTATTATTACTGAACTATATGTTCACCGTTTATGTGAATGGAAGTTTATCACTTTGAGTACCAACTACTTTTTGTCTTTTTTAGTTGAACTTTGAGATAAAGATTTTGGAAGTTCTCGTGATGTTTATATTTAAGTATATCATTCCACATTTCATCTATGTTGTCTCCAAGTAATGTTTGTATCTTTTAACTACCAACCCATCTTTAAGAACATTGATGAGAAGATGAAAGGTAGGTTGGATTCTCCTTTGCATGTGGCTGCTTACTTCCTCAATCCTATCTACTTCTACAAAGACCCCAATATTCAATTTGATTTGGAGGTTATGGACAGATTCATCATGTGTGTAGAGACATTCTATCATGGTGATTTTGAAAAGAAAGATTTAGTTGTCAATCATGAAGTTAATCTATACAAGAGCAAAAGTGGCTCTTTTGGTAGAAACTTGGCAGTGATTGGCTGTGCGAAGAAGGAAAAGTTTAACCCACATTTATTTTTCATTTTAACTATCTTCGTTTAAGAAGTATATTTTATCCAATATGACTTTGATTATCTCCCATTCAACTGTTTAATCTCAGGGAATTGGTGGTCTACGACTCTACGTATGGATGTAGTATATCACATTTGCAGAAGTTAGCAACAAGAATCATTGCTTTGACATCTAGCTCCTCCTACTGTGAAAGAAACTGGAGCAGCTTTGAAATGTTAGTGTATCAGTTACTTTTTTACAATATGTTTCAAAAATGATATTATATCTAATTAAATGTCACTTTTGTTGTTGTTGTAGATACACACGAAAAAAATAGGCTAGATGTGAATAGGTTAAACAGTTTAGTCTATGTTTAATTCAATGCAAGATTGTTCAACACGTATACAAAGATAAGAGAAACCAATGTTGATGTCATTTTCGATGAAGGTAACGAAGACACTGTTGGAGATTGGCTTGTAGAGCATGTTGAAGAAATGGACAGTGATGTTGGTTTTGTGCTTACCACCCACGCCCCAAAAGTAAGACTTCTGTATGATGATGATTTTGAATCAAAAGATGAATATATTGTGAAAATGGAATTTGAACCTGATGTCTTTGAAGATCCTGTCTTTCATGATTCACATCCTCTTTAGTAATATAGTAAGACTCGATTTCTTGTATGTCTTTAGTTTTTCTATCTGAAATTTTAATTGTCTTATGTTTTTGTCTTCACTTTCAGGTAAGTATCAAGCTGTAACTTCTACTTATACGCATCAACTCTACTACAAGATCTAGCCAATATATATGTTTGATTATTGAATGAGAGGATTGAAAGTGCAATCCTAAATTTCTTTTGGTTGTTCTCAAAATCAAACAATATTTTTTTTTTATCTTTTGTAAGTGGATTATATTTTGTAATGATGTGAACAAAAAGAAATTCAATTATATTTTGTGATCTAATTAATATGTATTTATAAATCTATGACTCTAAAAAATCAATGATGTGTTTTTTACAAACATATATTGTACAATTTTTTGTATTATATGTATAAAATATGGTATTATACGTACAAAAGTATAAAAATTCTTCCCTGAAGTACTCTCCAATTTTAATCAATTTATCAATAAATCCCTAGATCCGTATGAGCCGCACCACCACCTAGCGAGTTTCAGGCTATTGAGTATTGACTAATTAAATGGGCAAAAAGCGGGCTTGAACTGTTTTGAAGACAAGGCCTTTCAAAGTTTTCTGGACCGAAAATGAAAATAAAATGCTACACACGCGCCACCAATGAGCGTGAACATCAGAGTCCGAGAACACTTGAGAGTTGCATCATTTTAAAGAGTTCCCTTCCCTATCGAGTCTCTCTCTCTCTCATCTGAAACTTATTTTACCACCGAATCGCCGCCATGTTCAGACAAGCTTCTCGCCTCCTCTCCCGATCTGTCACCGCCGCATCCTCCAAATCAGCGGCTTCTCGTGCCTTTTCAACGGAAGTTCCGTCAACGATCGATTCGACTTTCGTGGAGTCATGGAAGAAAGTCGCACCGAACATGGACCCGCCGCAGACTCCTTCTGCTTACATGAAGCCTCGTCCTTCGACTGCGACTTCGATTCCCACGAAGCTCACCGTCAATTTTGTCCTCCCTTACGCATCTGAGCTTTCCGGGAAAGAGGTTCGCATTTTGGTTTCTATGATCGATTTGATCTATGATTGTGTCGTGTGGTTACGTAGTGGATTGTGTGTGGCTTCTTGTTTAGATTTCATGATAAGGTATATGAGAATGTGGTTAATTAGGTTTTTGAAGACTTTTGATTTTGGTTAGATCTGACCGCCCTAAAGTTTAGGGTTTTGATTGCTTAAGCTGAAACTGGCACCAAGTTCTGATTTTTGGGTTTAGAATGGTAATTATCTTCGTTAGTAATGTAGGATTTGCAAAGAACAAGAACACATAAAGAGCTACACTTGTCAGTGATTAAGAATCTCTCTAAGTAGTCAGGTTAACCATGCAAACTGTTGCTTGTTAGATTTCTTTCTTCTTTTCTGGAGTCATTGCTGAAAATTTTAGACTAGTTGATTAATCCATTGCCCTTAATTGTTGACCAGTCCGTTAAAATGGGATATTTGCATTGCAAACTCTTAAAAAGAGTTTTGTTACTTCTCTTCATACCAAATGATCCTAGTCTTGTTCTGGTTTTTAATTCAATGGTATTCGCAAATACCTCTTGATACCGTGACATTGACAAATTCTGAGTGCTGATTGTTAATATTTGAATTGGTTTGTGAATTTTTATTTTTGTCTTCTATTGATATATGATGTGGTATGCATGTAGACTGAATGTCGGTTTTACCTTTTATTTCATGAGTTCTCATCTCCATGTCAAGTAGTAATCTGTTAGTTATCGTATCGTATACTATATAGATTCTCATAGACTTATTCGTTTACACCTGAATATATCAGTGTGCTGTTGGTAGTGCATTCACTGTGGTACCTCTTCATGTAGAATATGAATTGAAAGATCTTATCGTCGCAAACTTACTTTCTGATGCTTCGATTGCTTCAAATATCATCATTTTTTTTGTTTCTTTTGACACGACTAAACCTAGTTCTTGATTTGTTTTTTTTTTCTTGATCTCAAAGCTTATTGGTTTCTTTCTCTTTTCTCCACATCTAGGTCGACATGGTCATCATTCCTGCGACAACAGGACAAATGGGTGTTTTGCCTGGACATGTTCCGACAATTGCTGAGCTGAAACCTGGTATCATGTCCGTTCACGAAGGCAATGACATAAAAAAATACTTCGTGAGCAGTGGATTCGCATTTCTCCACGCAAATTCCGTGGCTGACATTATCGCTGTCGAGGCCGTGCCGCTTGAGAACATTGACGCAAGCCAAGTCCAAAAGGGTTTAGCTGAGTTCACTCAGAAACTTGCTTCTGCGACAACGGATCTTGAGAAAGCAGAAGCACAGATTGGTGTGGAAGTTCACAGCGCTATGAACGCAGCTCTCTCAGGCTAAAAGAAGGATGATTTGTGAAAGTTCCTTTTTTACTATTACAAAGGATGGAATAAATTAGAAAAATGAATTTTGTTTGTTTTTATTGTGTTGGACTTTTTTGAATAAATGATTTTGTTGAAGGCACAAACCAACAGAAAGTTTCTGTGTGTTCATATTTCTGTACTTCTGTTTGTGTTGAGATTGAGAAGCTAAAGAAATGATTTATGGTTTTCATTTCATGATATTCTTTTTCCCACTGTGCATTATTTTCTTCAATTTCTTTACATGGAATTAATGAATGCTGGTTTTTCTTCTCTTGTGTATTTTCCTGCTATGTTATCTGTATCACTGTCTGTAGGGTTGAAATATTTTAGACACTTGAGAACTGACACAAAGCTAAATTTTGATATCAGAAAATGAGATTAGATAAAGAAATTAGCCCCGGAATTAAAACAATGGCTACCAGCTACGTATCCAACTGAAAAAGAGGAACTCTAAATCCCCATCTCTCGAAGAAAATATGATTTACTTATAAATATAAAACCAGTCATATCATGAGTC
>JABAYD010010180.1:847-15153 GCA_014822095.1 Diplotaxis tenuifolia
AAAAACCAAAACCAAGAGATGAAAATCAAAAACAGAATTTTAAAAACTAAAAATTAAAAACTAAAATCTAAAACAAAAGTTTTTAAAAAATGAAACTAAAAACTAATGCAAACCAATCATCACCACAGATTTCTGACTATTGATTTTATGCCAAAACATATTTTAAATAAAGACAAAAATCAATTATATAAAAATCTAATAATTAAATGAAATTGATATTTTCAGGTGTTTAATATATATTTTTTTAAAAATTCCACAATCAGTTATTAAAATCATGTACTTAAAAAATGTTAATGTAAATAACAATCACACTGTTTTGATAAATTTCATTTGTAAGTTTTTATTTTTATTTTAAATTAAATGTAATTTTTAAATTTTAAATTAGATGTTTGATTATTTGAGATTTGTTTGTTGGTAATATTAATTTATACTAATTCAACAGATCTAAAAAGTAAAAACCAAAACCAAGAGATGAAAATCAAAAATATAATTTTAAAAACTAAAAACTAAAATCTAAAATAAAAGTTTTAAAAAAATGAAACTAAAAATTTATGCAAACCAACCAACACCACAGATTTCGAACTACTGATTTTATGGCAAAATATATTTTAAATAAAGACAAAAATTAATTATATAAATTTTAATTATAAAAAAAATTCCTTTTGAAAAACGCAGATCAAAAGCTAGTTTATTTTATTACCCTCCTATTCTAAAACTCCCCGTCTATACCGGTTACTCGTCCGCATATACGCTAGGCGGTGGTCATCCGTTTAGTTTTTTCCTCAATCTATTTTTCAAACATTTTACTATTTAAGTTATCGTATTAGATTTTTAGCTAAAATTAATCTGCAAAATCAAATAAAACTATATTATAATAATTAAATTGCATAAACTAGTAATTTTAATCTCAAAATAAGTCAAAATTTCTAAAAAATCAAAGTTAAGTTATTATATGAGCAATTCTATCAAATAAGTTTTTATTACAAAAATAGACTTCAAAACCTAAAATGACCAAAATAACATTTTTTTATTTTGAAAATTTTATTTTTTTAAATTAAAAAATTTTCTCCAAAACCCCACACTTCAACTATAAACAAAAAAATCTATGATTAGTTAATCTAAGGGATAAAAATGAATATTTACTTATTTTTTATTGTCTATTTAAGTCTATTTTATTCATTTTTATTTTTAAGTTCTATATTTGTGACTTCTATGATTAGTTAATCTAAGGGGTAAAAATGAATATTTACTTATTTTTATTGTCCATTTAAGACTATTTATTCATTTTTATTTTCAAGTTCTATATTTGTGACATAAATGTTTTTAAGTCTATCCTAGCAAATTTCTCTTATTATATACTTATAAATTATATTAAATTTCAAATTTCAAAATAATCTAAAAACTAGTATTTAATTAATCTCAGTTTAATCTCTAATTTTCTAGTTAGGCACTAGGCCCAAAATTACTACTCGACTAGTGCCTGACGAGTTTTTGAACCTTGATATTACTTCTCCTCAGGGCCAGCACTGGTGATGATGGTGAGATCTTAAGATGTGGCTGGTTGATCTAACTGGATTGGTTGGAGCAATGCCTTAAATGCTCTGACTAATCTAGGAACCACATGCTTCACGACTATCTTGTCTACTATTCAAACTGTTGCACCTAATAACCCTTCCGAGTAATCGTTCAAATTAATATGCAGATTTTTTTTGTGGAGAATTCATTTGTCCCCACTCTTCAATTTCTAGAAATTTTGTCACTCATGTTAACAGTTAATCTGTTATGTCACATTCATTCTTCAACCTCTTTTTTTGGTCGATACATTTCTCATGTTCTTACTAACCGTATATTTATTTACACCTACGTTCAAAGAGTTTTAAGTGCAAAATGAAGTTCCTTAACGATCAAGAACGAAAAGTTTATTTTGCCGTGACCCTCAAGAACTCGATTACAATACAGAAAAAGAGTGGTTTTGGATCCAATCTGAAACGGGCATAGAACAGATCCTAAACCTCACTTGAATTGATCAAATCTATCCTTTAAAGACATGCTTCATTTGAGGATCTTATATTCATTGATAATTGTTGTTTACTACATTCTATACTTATTTTTAAGTGATTAAAGGTTCTAAAGATTCTGATCAATCATGGTTTGAACAACAATTCATCTATCACTAACAAAAGAAAAGGTTTTCAAGAACAGAAAAAGATTTAAGGTAACAAGTTAACAAGTAAAACAATGAAACCTCCAAAAGTGAAAATGAAAAAAACTCGGACAAAATGCGCTTTACTTCCAGTTCAACCGAACTAAACCAGACCGGTTGAACTAATTTCCAGTGGTTCCTCTTACTCTGTGGAAGAGAAAAATAAACTTTGGCTCCGAAGTAAACTTACATGTTGGACCTTTAACCCATTCATCTCCACCTGATAATTGCTGAACCCCAAGTTAAACCGGCTCCAAAACCGGAAGTAGCTATGGTATGTCCCGGTTTAACTTTTCCACTTCTCACAGCTTCATCAAGAGCTAGAGGAATAGAAGCAGCACTTGTGTTACCGTAATTAGCCAAGTTTGATATCACTCTTTCCGGTGGAAACTGAAGCCTTGTAGCCACAGAGTCTATTATTCTTTGGTTTGCCTGCAAAATGTTTTATAAAGACTTTCCTTTTAACCGGTACAAAAGCTCTTGTACAAACCGGTATGATAAGAAAGTTACCTGATGAAGGAGGAGCCAATCAATGGAAGAAGCAGGAAGACCAGCTTTTTGTAAAGCAAACTCAAGAGATTGAGGAACACATTTGACAGCAAAGCGAAACACTTCTTGTCCATTCATCTGAATGCAAGAATATGAAGATTGTTTTGGTGGAAAGTCTCCCAACGCTGAGCCATTAGAGGCTAAAGCACCATCGGTTTGAGATTCTTTAACAGAAGCATTCAAATGTCTGCAAAAATAAATAACAAGAACGATGAATCTTAAAGAAGCCATAAAGAAGTGTGAATATAAATTACCTACGACCGTCTCCATCACTGTGCACATCAAAACTATATAACCCATCATCCTCAATATCACAAGCCTGCATGAAATGAAAGTACTAAGTTAAAACTAAAGAACAAAGATTTGATCTTACAATGCTCTTGTTATAATTTACAAACATAGTATACTAATGACCGGGCTAGAATGTTCAGTACCTGAACAACAACAGCACCAGCAGCATCTCCAAAGAGGATGCAAGTTCCTCTATCAGTCCAATCAACAAACCGAGATAAAGAATCAGCTCCAATCACTAAAACATTCTTAAAACCACCGCCTGCAAAAAAAAAAAAGATAGTTATCTTATGAGCACTCCCTCCGTTTCATTTTCAACCAACAAAAAAATAAACCGGAGAATATTATTAGTATATTTTGCACTGAAATTGTAAAGCAACATTTATTTTTAAACAAAAATTTACTCTACAAAAACAATTAAACTGAAACGGAGGGAGTAATAGTCATCTTATTTGACTTTTTTTACCTCTTATATGACAAGCAGCTGAAACTAGACCCAAAACAAATCCACTACAAGCAGCAGTGATATCATATGCCAAAGGGTTCTTTGTGCAACCAAGTGCCTTCTGAATCTGCCATCAATACAGAATCAAATCAGTGAGTGACTTTTCCCTCCATCAAGGGTGAGTAAGTAAATACCTGTGGAGCAGCACCGAAGAGATCATCAGGAGTGGAAGTACACATCAAGACTAAGTCAATATCTTCAGGAGCAACCTCTGCCATTTCAAGGGCTTTGGTTGCTGCTTCCACTGCTAACCCAACCACGCTGTCATTGCCTGACACAACTCTACGGTTGCGAATACCAGTGCGAGTAGCTATCCATTCATCATTAGTATCGACAATCTTTGCCAGATCATCGTTCGAAATGAGGAGGCTTGGGACAGCTGAACCAGATCCAATCAGTTTGCAGCCACTTGGTACTAGCCTTTAACCAGACACAACAAAAGGAATGTTGAAAAAGAGACCATTTAAATTATTACATAGAGATTAACTTGTCTTAAAGATCTTCCCTTTAGAGCTAAGCTAAGACTAAACAATAAACATAATGAATCAGAGACAAACTTAAACGCATTTTAACATAAGCAGAACATGTGTTTTGTCTTAAAGATCTTCCTTGAAGACATATAAAAAGTAATCAACTTTGGATTTAGGATCAATGGATTGTTAAAGAAGGAATCAAAGGTTGAGTTTTTATCACCTGGGAGGTCGGTATTGAGAAGGAGAAGCATTGTTATCGAGGGAGCTAATGGTAGAAGAGCAGAGGACCCTTTTGGAGAATCGTTTCGAAACGCAAAACCCAGATCCAGAAACGCTAATCGGGAGGTGGGTTCGGGTTCTCATGGAGGAAATCGAAGGATGAGTGAAGAAACCAGATGCATTCGCCATTTTTTGGAAGAAAGGAAGAAGCTTTCGTTGACTATATTGTGATTTCTACAGAGATTGTGGAGAGGAAGAATTCGAAATAGTTTATTAGTAAAAAAGAAAGAATCTTCGGAAGTTCCTAAGCGGAGAGAGGAGACAGAGAGAAGGTTGAGGAGCAGTGGCAGGCTCAACTTTGAGGAGATTCCAATGCTTATTCAAAACTAACCAGTAACCACTCATGGACTAATTTGTAAATTTATTTTACCTAAAATGTTTAAAAAAAAACACAATTCTTGTTTAATCTTTAGTTTCTTTTGATATTTTTATATATTAATTATTATATTACATATAATATTTTAAAATTGACAAGTTTTATTTGTGTGTTTGAAAGATTAAGTAAATACTATTTGCACTATGACAATTATATGTTTTGTCAAGAACATGCGAACATGATAATCTTATAAAGAAATATTTATAAATATATGTATCACTAAGTCAACACAATTAGAATAATTTATGTGTTTAAAATATTGAATAATAAATTAAACAATGAATTATTTTTATAACAAAGTCTTTGAACACGACATAAATATTTTTTTATTATGTAAAATAAATTGGAAACATTCACATGTGACATATTTATTAATAAATTACATTTACCAAACTCTTTATATATGACAAAGTTTTCATTTTGATAAAATTATTTTTTATTCTGTAATTGTTTTTGAAAAAAAAACAATGTGCATACAAAAAATTATATACAACATATTTGAGACGTTTTTTTCTTTTAAAATTTACGATCCACAGTTTTCCGAGTCAGTGTGTGAGACGATGAAATTTTAAAAAATGGATCGTACAGCAAGCATATCACTCGTGTTTCTCTATCCACCCGGAAACACTAAGGGATACAAGATATGAATTATTACTACCTTCAGCTTAGTATGGAAAAGATTGTAGCTACCTCGCAGTTTCAGATTTGTCAAATGGATTCGAAGATCAGCTACCTATCAGGTTATTGTTGAGTTTACTTTTGTCAGAATGGAAATGAGGATTGGTGATTATGGATGTTGTTACTGGACTTTCAATCACCACGAGTGGAAAGGATACCACGTGGGTAGTTATGAATATACTTACCAAGACAATCCCATTTCCTAGTAATTAAAAGGTATTTAGAGATTCTTTGTTGGCGCAAACAGAACTATATCAGAGGGCTGGTGAAGTTACATGGAGTTCTTGTGAGCATTGTATGGAACGGGACGCAAAATCACTTTTACATTTGAGGAGCATTTCGGAAGAGCTTGAGACGAAGGTTCAAATGAGTATAACGTAACACCTACATAGGGATAGTCATACAGAGGAGATTATTCAAACCTTAGAAGATATAAGCATGAAGGACATTTTACAATAGGAAGGAAAGCTTAGGAAGTATCGACCACTAGCAGAGTTTGCCTACAGTGAAAATTAGCATTCGAGATTATGATGGCATCATATGAGATTCTTTATGATAGGTCTTAGTGTACATCACTTTAAAGGACAAAACTGGGGAAGCAACATACGATAAAGCCATGAATAATTGCAGAAACGATAGAGCAAGTGGACATGCTCAAAGTCATGCTCAAAGTTGGCTTTGGAAAGACCACGACCGTCACATGAGTTATGCAGATAATCGCCAAAAGAATTTGGAGTCTCAGGTAGGCGATCGAGTATACCTGAGAATAAAGACATTTCAGGGAGAATATAAGACTTGGAAAACTAAAGAAGTGTAAGCCGAAATATATTGGACCATATTTCATCGTGGAAAGGATTGGAGAAATTTATTTCAGATTGGAGTAGTTACTTACGGATCTGATTTATTGATAAAATTAGCAGATTTCAGATATTGTTTTAAGAAAAGACGTTAGAGAGCCAGAGCTTATGTTGCAGAAGCCGTCAGATGACCTCAGAAAGATTGTATACATCTTATCAGCCATTGAAGTTTATGAATCGTCAAGTCAAGTGGAAGATTTTCAGGCAATGTCGACCCAGTCTGTCAGAGTTTGTTGGGAGAGAGATAGGGTTCAGCAGAAGACCTCAGAGAGCAAACAAATTGATTATTCAGAGGATTGTTACAATGACTTTGGACTGTCAACGACTGACTCGAATTCGGGGACAAATTCCTTATTAGTAGGAGAGAATTGTAACGACTCGAGTTTCGATTTTGGGATTAATTAACCGACTAAGTCCATTAACATATCCGGAAGCCCAAATCTATTCTGAAGGCCCAATCAAATTTTGGAATGCCTAATGTTTTGGTTATAAGAACCCACCATCACTCCATCAGTTCATTTTCTTGTGCAACCAAATAAAAGAGAGTGAGAGAAAGTAAGGGTGAAGAAGAGAGAGTTGTGCTTACATGAAAAGGGTGAGCCACTAGAGCACGTCGCCGGAGCAAGTTCACTCCAAGCCGTCGTCCAGCTCGTCACCACCATTCGCGGCCGTGTTAACCGCCAGAAATCACAGTGAGTTTGATGAGCTTAGTTTCATCCGTTTAGTAAATCGACCATAACTTCCTAACCGTTGAGAATATCGTGCATGCATGCCTACCATCTTGTTCCTCTCTTCGAGACGGAGCCGAAGCCGTCAACCACGTTGCAATCGGAATCCGAACGAAGCAGCACGCGTCTCCGGAAGATTCGCCTCGCACGCGCGTGCCTAACACGCGCCGCCACCGGAAATCGTCTCCACCACAGACCGCCACCGCAGCTCCGCCGTCTGCCGCCGTCGCCGTTGGCCAACTTTCTGGTAAGCCGCTGCTGCCCTCCGTCGTCGCCGGCCGGAGACCGTCGCCGATGACTCGCCGGTGACTCGGCCAACTCAATGAGTCAACTCGGTGAATCAGTCAACCTGTTGGTTTGACTGGTTTAAATCAATCGAATCCGGTTAAGGAAAACCGATTGGTCCAATTCGATTTCAATTTTGTCAAGGGTTGACTGGCTTGGTCAGAGTTGACCGGGTTGACCTTTGACTAGCAGGTTAACTTTTCCGTAGACACCTGTTTTTGACCGTTCGAAGGGTGTTCTGACTCGAAATTTCGATCTGATTCCAGATTTGAAGTCTATTTGAGCAGATGGAGTTCATAGACACCACTTTTCCTTATTTATAAGACGAGGGTTTACTTCCGAACGTTTCGTACATGATTTAGAACTTTGAATAAGTATACTTTAATTCTAATGTGTTCCGTCTCTGTGAATTAAGTCTCTTTTAGGGTATGATTGGTGTCTTCTTGTTTAGGTTTAGAATTTTTTTGCATAAACCGGACTTAGGGTGTCAGATGGTTCAACATTGATTGCTTCACTTAATGTGCATCATGTAGTTAGAATTGTTTGGCCGGTTACGGCTGGTCCGTAACCTGGAAGCGTCGATAAATCGTCTACGGGCGGTGTCCGAGCACTATCTCGAGCTGTTGTAGCCCCGATGTGGGTGAGTGTTTTTGGCCCGTTAGTAGGCGGCGAGTGTGCACCTCGGTAGGATCATTGCTTGATGATTGGGTACTTTAGATACCGTGTTTGACATGTATAAGGATTAATCTATATTTATTCAGAATGCTATGTCCAGGTCCACGGACTTCGGGATAGCATCCCATACCTCACTGAGCGATTTCCATGTCGTTCACTCCTCACTTTTCCCCTTTTAGGTGAGATAAAGAAGTTATGATATTTTGGACGGATTTGGTGCTACTAGGCTTTTTCATTCAGATTTTATTTGGATTTTAGCGAGTGTTAGTTGAGCCTATGGGCCTTTATGTTTACTAGATATTGTACGGTGCCACAATTTTAGTATAAACTAATGCTAGTTATTAAACTGATAAAATTTATTTTTAATGTATGGTTAATTATATATTAATAAATCTTGTTATTCATTAAATATAGTAAAACTTTATTTGTTCTAATTTTTATTTTGAGAGATTAGAGAGAGAAAACACTATACAAATATAGATTTTTTATTTGTACACTAAACTTTTTTTTTTGAATTTTTGTTTTATAAAAATCATATTTAATGTTTCTATTTATATCGATTGAAAATGTTATGCAATTTTTATATTTATATGTTTAATTAATAATGTCTCGAACTTCATCTCTAGCATTAATAAATATGTTTCTGTATTTTTATTTATGGTTTTATAGTTCAATTGTGAGATCAGGGGGAATTATCTTCTCGTCCCAAATTTCTGTTTACCATTCTTAGGGCCAACTAATCATCACTTGCAGTAGCTTTTAGCCCTCGTTCTTATCCAAAAGATTATAAAGATTTTGAAAAGCATTTATCAAGAAGATTATTTCCTTAAATTCCACAGAAAATGGATTTAATATTAAGTAAACTAGACAGAAACAAAAAGGTAGTTGAGTACTACGGGTCATATATTACGAGAGGTTTGGTGAACAACTTGAAGAAGAGTAAGTTCAAGGGAATACAATATACAGCCAGAGAAAGAAAGAAAGAAAAAAACCGTGAAAACACATTCATATGTTGTCAAATATAGTTGGTTGTGGACTGTCTTAATAATAAGAAGCTTCATAGTTTGGTGGATGAGACAAAGACACAAATGAGTTTTTGGATGTTAGATATGACATGAATGCAAATTTACTACACATTCTAATTCTAAACGAAAAAAAACACAATGCCAGAAGAAGAAATGGATAACACAATGTTAGAAGTGAAGCAAATAGATGTGGGTAGAGATTAAGATCCTAAGATCATACATATGTTTAGTAGTCACAAAGCACATTTGATATTTGAACACATTTGGCGACGAAGGTTACTAGTAGCAGAAAGATGAGGGTTTATATGTTTCAATACTTGAAAGTTCATATGTTCCTCCAAATACAAGTGAATTAGGCAACTGATGTTTTTACTAGTAGATGGACCTTTATAGACCTCTATCTTTCTCTCTTGGCAAAACATAATGCCTAGCTTTGAGCTCTTCTATGGTTGTTCCCAAACATGTGAGATTCTTGTCAAGATTGTGAATATAACCTCCTTACTCTTACTAGCCACTAAGATACTAAATCCATCCATGAATCACAAGGTATCAATATAGTCTATATTGCAGAAAAATGAGAAGCAACTTGTTTTATTCTATACTTCTGGTGAAAGGAAGATACTAATCAACGTTGTTGAAAAACAAATTCCAAACGTAAACCAAAGTACAAATCAACTTCGAGAAAATTCAGAAAGTAATTCACATAAAGCAAGAGATCCAGGAAGAGAGACTTTAACAACAAGAAAACACACAGAGAAAGCATATCATCCATCCACTTGGAACTTGCTGCCTGAGAAGCCCACTTGCCCTTTGTGTGCGTATAATCAAATCTAAAACAAAAGACAAAAAAACAGATACATATTAAAAGATTGAAGCAGTTTCATTACCTGAAAGACAAATCCTTTGAAAGAAAACAAGAGAAGACATATAAACTTAGACCTTCTTGCAAGAAGATAAGAAGCGGGTTTTGGTAGCTTCATCCTTCCATTACAATTCTTCAATCCATTCATTTCTATAGCTGATGAAGATTCCATTATAGCTAGAGGTACTATTTCCTTAGTGATATTAACGATGTCTGGATGATGTGTACAACTCATCAGCCTATGAGATTTCTAAATGTTCCAAGATTTCCAACTCTTTTACTGCTTGGAAATAATTTCAGAACTTTCAAGTTTTGCAGCGTTGAAATCCCAGCAATACTCAAAATACTGCACACATCTTCCTCCAGCGTTAGCACCGTTGTACGACCATGGAAGGTACAAAGCTCGACCACATAGTCCTAAAACATATGCTAAAAGGAAATAAAAACCTAACATGCAACGCTTGAAACCCAAGGGATTCCTAAGCAGTATACTTACAGTGCGTAACTAACTCACTGTTGGGGCCTTACTCAAGTACATGTCGCGTTAATAAGATAAGTTTCTCTACCGAGTAACCCCAAAACACTTAATTTTCTCGCATCCACACTCTGTTTTTGGGACACAAGATACTAATCGCGAAGTCTTTGGCTGACTCAAGAAGCACACTTGACAATCTCGTCGTAAAACCTCATGGCTGTTGTCATCGTGTGTACCGTATCATATCTGAGTAAATTTCTACATGAGTTGAAAAAACTAATTCACTTGGAGCGGCCTAGAGTTAAACCTAATCAAAAGCATCCTTTTTTTTTTTCTCAAGAGTTATTGTTGATCTGAGTAAGAAGTTGCACAATTGCTTTATTCTATGATATTCTGTTAGCTAGATAGTTTTTCTTTTTTTACTATATTACGACAACAATTGAGGTCTATATTACATTACGTAAAGGTAAAAAGACATTTTGTTTAACGAGTATATAAAGAGAAATCTTGGTAAGCTTGAGAAACCAAGTGATGATCTCCCCATTCATCTCTGTACGTCTCTGGCTTTGTTCTCTTCCTCTCACCTGTCGTTAAATACATCTCTTTCCTCCACTCCTCTGTTCCTGGGCATCCGCATTGCGTAGCCAACCAATCATTGTACTCAAACTATTAAACAACAACCAAAAAAGTAATCGTTAATGTGTGTTCTTGTTTGGTCTTGGTTTCTGATCAATAGAGAGTCTTACTTGAGCAGTGCCCATGCGGTGAGTATATCTTTTTGGAATCCCTTGAGCTTCAAGTGTTGCATACAAGGATTTGATATCCTTCATCATATCTTCCTTTGATGGAAGCATGATCCGACCCGACAAAACACCCGCTATCCACTTGCTTTGCAGCTCAAACAAAGGAAACGGTACAACCTGCACAAAAAAAAAACAATTCGCTACAGATTATTTCATATTCGTTTTAGGGAGATATAGAGTTGTGTTACCTTCCATGGTATCCCGATAAAGGAGAGCCATGGTGCTAATTCTGGAGGAAAGACATCCTTGTACAATGGACCGACACGGTTATCATCTACGGTAACACTTCCGTTGGTTTCAAGAAACGGGAAGTGATAATTATACCCAGTGCAGTGCATAATTACATCAACCAAAATCTTTTCCCCGTTCTGAAAAACCACCGAACCATCCTCATGGACACTCTCAATCTGCGTTGAGATCCAAGAAAATGTTTTGAATGTTTTATTTCTCTAGATTAAGAGAATCGTAGTGAGTAGTACTAGTTATGAGTTAAACCAACCATTGAATGCATCCACATGTTACTGTACCCAGGCTGTTTGATAAATGTATCCGCTGCGTTCGACCTACAAGCGACATGAACCTCTTTGGCATGTCCAGCAATGTCTCTACTTATATCAACAGCACTTGCAGAGTTCCCAATAAGTACAACAACCTATATGATCAATACATCACAAGCTTCCACATGAATTATGGCATTACATGATCTTTCGTGGACGTTATTATTATGATCATTCTGAAATGAGTACCTGATCTTTAAAAGGTTCAGGGATACGATAATTATGACTATGCATCTCCTTCCCTGGCCAAGAACTTATCCCTGAAAAGAATATCACTATCAAGCTTATCATTCAAGCATCAGTTTCTATGGAAACATGTACACAACAAACATGTAACCAGGGTTTGGATCGGGTTTTGACAGCCAGCTTCCTAAACCCAGTTCAGGTTTTATATAGATCGAGTGAGATTCAGTTAATAACATTTCGGGTTCGGATATAATTTAGAACCATATGTAAAGCCCGTCTTTGGAAAAAAAACTTAGTTTAGATTCAGATGATACAACTTTGGGGTTCGAGTATTTTTATAGGTCATATCAAAATGAACATGAAAATGAGTATCTGGTGTACTTATCTGAGTCATTGGGGTACTAATTCGGATCTTTGGGTACTTACTCGGGTTTTCCGGGTACCGTTTGAATTTGAATCTGATTTGGATAATAACCAGATACCTTTCTACAGATCAGTTCTGGTATTTTTACCAATCTAATCAGGTACGATCCAAACTTTTCGGGTTTGGGTTTCATAATATTTATCCTGGCCTAATCACAAACATGGCAAAGGGAGAATCACAACCACACTAATCACTAAAGCTTGTATGAAATTCTTATTCTACATTCTTATATGACACAAAGATAAAAAGCTTTAGGTTACGCAAACGTCAAAAAGGCTGAAACTTGGAGAACAGAATCTAAGTTATGGTTCAGACTCCACTTATCACTAAAGCTGTTTTTCTTTTTCACTTCACTTATCACTAAAGCTTATATTCCACTTTTTCTAAAATGTTTCCAGACAAAACACACTTCAGTTCCAAAGTCCTTACCACGAATCTCAGCGAGACGAGGCTCAATGTAATGCCCATTACAAACAACAACAGCATCATAAACCTCATCACGGCGAACTCTCTTCTCCTTCTCCGTAGATTCAACCCTCCACTTCCCGTTCCAACCTTCCGTCGCCGCCGGAGCAACCTTCTCAACCGCCGTCTCGAACCGTATCATCTCCTCGATCTCAAACTCCTTCGCGAACTGTTGCAGATAAGCCAAAACCTCACCGTGACTCGGAAACCTCCTCTCATCTCCGGAACGGACCACGAACGGGAAGTCTCTGTATCCCATGCACTCCCGAGGAAGGTTGGTCCGGAGAGTGGCGTAGACGCTCGAATGAACAACGGGTCGGGTCGGGTCAACGCTCAGCGGATCCGGTTCGACGTGGTCGGTGTAGATCCATGTTCCTCCGACTTGTTTTTGCCTCTCGAAGACGACGACAGAGTGTCCTTCCCGACGAAGCTCTCTCGCCGCGACTAGGCCGGCGGCTCCGGCTCCGATGACAGCCACGTGGTGAGATCTGAGTGGTGATAAGGAAGGTGCCATTGTGTTTACGAAGATTCGTAAAGAGACGGAGAATATTTAAACACGGCGTTCACTGTGATAAGTACGTGGCCCACAAAAGTCTGAGAACCACAATTGTACTTTTCAACATCAAATATGTAGTTTCAACGCCGCGTTTTAAGTAGAATCGAAGATAAACTTAACCTATCTACTTGTCGTCACCCAAATTTAAGGATGGATACTTCGGTTATTTTCTCGTTTTGGATTCGGTTATTTTCTAGAATTTTTCCAACTGAATTAAACCATTGTTAATTTGGTTTGGATCAGTTTTAATTCGATTTATATTCAGTTCGGTTTAATTGGTCACCTTTAATTTAGTTCATTTAAAAAAATATATATTTTTAAATTTAGATACAAGTCCATAACATCATCACTTAGTGACAATAAATAATAAATTATATGAATTAAATTCAATATAAAATTGAATAAAAACTTTTAGAATCCACAAAAAGTTATTAAAAGTACAATCAAATCAAAATTTACTAAAATAAATATCTTTTTTAAACAACACCAAACTAATTTCTCTTATTAGGAATGTCAAAGAAAGGCTTAAACCACAGGCTTTGCGGGATTGGGCTTGTAGCGGGGCGGGTAAAGGCCGAGGTATTGTAAGACCGTTTATTTGTAGGACTTGCATGCAGGCTTCAAAGCGGGATGGGCCGAAAGTAGGATGGGCCGAGGAGGTGCTACGGTTTTGTCTTGTCCCGCAAAACCTAATTTGTTTCTTCCCGCCTCCACCTGAAAAAACGAGAGAAACAGAGTGCAACAACGCCGACAAGAAGACGATGCAGTGTCGAGGAGCTCTGGTGACCGTGTATGAAGGTCGACAATGCTTCCGGTCTTCCCCTCGCCTTCTATCTCCACCGGTGAAGCTTCTTTGAGCCATCAGAAGAGGCTTGCGAGTCGCAAAGTAACTTGCATTCTCTCTCTTTCGGTGAAGCTTCTTTGAGCCACGGTTTCTTCATCACGGTGCTCTTGGGCTCTCCTGGAGCTTCATCGGCTTTGATCCACAGCCGGAGCTTCATCTCCTTCAACCGAAGCTTCTCCTTTGTACTTCTCAAATCCACAACCGAAGCTT
>JABAYD010010188.1:0-11825 GCA_014822095.1 Diplotaxis tenuifolia
CCCCCCTTTTCTCTCCGTGACTTCAATCCCTAGCTTCCGTCGCCTGATTTCTCCTCCTTTGATCTCCGATTTCAGATTTGTAAGCTCTTTTCTCCTTCTCGTTGATTTCAATTCCGTGATTTTCCCGATGTGTTGATTTGCTTCGTTTGTGTGAGGTTAATGTTGTTTGAATCTAGGAGTGATTTAGTGATGTTATGGTTTAATTGGGGTTTTATTTATCAATGAAGAAGCCTTACAATGGTTAGTTTCAATGTGTGTTGTAGAATGCTCTTACCTTTTTTTCTCTCGTCGTTTGTGTTGTTTTTACTTGACTAGATGTCGTTTAATGTGATTGCTTTAGGAAACTATCTGCCGTTTTGTGGATTGGTTAAGGTTAAGTTCATTCAAGTTTTATGCAACAAAGTTTGACAGTAGGGGAATGTATTATTTACATAATGGAAGTTATTCACAGGGAGTAAGTGAGTGAGGGATCAAATCGTTTTAACTTCATAAAGATGTGCTCATGTTTAGATTCGTTACTAGATTTGTGTTTCATCTTTAATGAAGACCTTAGATTGAGTATGTTAAATATCGCTACCATGTTTACTGCGTATATCATTAGCTTCTTATTTCCTGTTTGATCTGCACAACCTCTTGAATGAGGAAAGAGTTTCAGTTCTTCATTCTCCATTTTAAATGAATACTGATGTGAGTGATACTCTGTTTTTACCTCGGCACTTTTTTGTGCAATGTTTCTACGCATGTACATAATTTAAGAACTTCCTTGTTTCAATGTCTCTTGATCTTTGATTTAACATTTACCTTACTTGTTTCTTCTTTGTAATTACAGTGTAGAAGCGAAGTTCTTTGGAGACCAGTATTTGTTGGTTACTTCCTTAGGTGTGTGATTTACACATGAAGGTTTATTCAGTGTTCTGTCAGGTCGATGCTATGAAACAATATGACAGATTCAGGCAGTGAAATGATTGATAGAGATTGGGTCATGAAGCAGAAACGAAGAAAACTTCCGTCTATACTCGATTCCTTGGACCAAAAAGGGGATAGTTCTGCAGCTATTGATTCTCCGGAACACACTTCTTCTGATAAGCCAACTAAGCATCAGCTTAAGGCTGGTTCAACTCCTGAACGGACCTCGAAAAGAAAGGGACAGTCCCTGAATGAAAATAATTCTTTGGCTCTTGGTTCTCCGGAAGACATTTCTTCTGATAAGCTAACTAATCATCAGCTTAGCATTGATTTGGCTCCTGAAGGGACCTCCTCTAAGAGGAAGGGACATGACGGGGTAACCTCTATTTCCCTCTACTAGTGTTTTGTTTCAGATTTTGCTCTTTATTTTATATATGCTTGTTGTAATGAATTTCTTTTTTTTTTTTTGCTGGTTACAGAATTATTTTGAATGTGTGATCTGTGACCTTGGTGGTGATTTACTGTGCTGTGATAGTTGTCCTCGTACCTATCATACCGGATGCCTCACTCCTCCTCTTAAGGTAAACACTTTTCCTTTTGTCCATTTGTCCTTCCGGAATGGTAAATGTAGATTCGAAATATCCAAATTGGGAAACTTATCTTACTCCTTATCTCTTCCCTCTAGCGGATTCCAAATGGCAAGTGGATCTGCCCAATGTGTTCCAAAGACAGCAGTGCGCTAAAGCCTACCACACGTCTTGATGCCATTGCAAAGCGAGCAAGGACAAAAACCTCGAAAAGAAATTCACAAGACAGACCAAAGAGCGAGAGAGCTTCACAGATCTATTGCAGTTCTATTGTTTCTGGAGAACCATCTTCAGAGAAAGGGAAATCTATTTCGGCTGAGGAGAGCAAGTCCATAGGAAAGGAAGTGATGGATGGGTGTTCTACTGAGCTTGCTCATGCATCTGCGGATGACCGACCTGATTCACCTGTCATACCCGCTACAGATCCACCTTCCTGCGAAGATCTCCCCGAATCTAAACCATCAAATACCGGAGCTTGTAGTGAGATTGTGGTAGACAAGACGATTGTTGAAGCAGAGACTGGAAAAGGTAAAAGGAAAAAACGGAAGCGTGAACCTGATGATGGGGAAACTCTTCAAAGGTGCAAGGCTGACAAGAAGCGTTCAAAGAAAAGTTCTTCCAAAGTGGGTTCTCCGAAAACCAAAACATCAGAGTCTTCGAAGAAGAAGAAAAAGAAAAATCGAGTGACTTTAAAATCTTTGTCAAAAACTCAGTCCAAGGTGGAAATACCAGGGGAAGCGAAGGTATGCTTTCTTACTTATCGTTGGTTATGTAGACATTCTTTCTGTGTTTATACTGGGGTAATATATGAAACCTTAAAATGTTGAATCCACGCGTTTGTCTCAAGTGTGTTGTAGCATAAAAGATATCAAATCTTCAGAGATCATATATCAGATATCGTTAATAAAGTTTTCGAATTCAGAATTGTTGTCTGACATTCTGTATTTAATGTTGAGTATCTTGTGCATTAATGTAACGAGTCTTGGGTCAATACTGCATATAATGTTCCTGTTCTGTCCTGGAGATTGTGCTCTTGGGAATAATTTTTCTAATTGCTTATTGATCAGTGTGACATTTTTGTTCTGCTTAACAGCTTTATACTCTTTAGTCTCCATGCCCATCTCTTTCAACTGAATATACTTAGGATTCTTAAAAGCAATAATTATGTACAGTTGAGATATCTAACGAACCTTGTTTAGTTGTCTTATTCGCCACATTATTTATTCGCAGTTGATCTTGTATCATCTTTTTCATTTAGCATATGTTCTTATCCAGTTATATGTGTTGATAATGCAGAAGCTTTCCAAGGAGGAACGTCGTGCAATACGTGACACCGATAAATCTTCTAGTTATTTGGATGACAACAACTCTATTCCTCCTGCAAACCCACAGGTAATCCATCCTTGTGTCACTGCCATTAGAAATTACCTTGTTGTGTTGCTCATGCTTGGTAATATTTGATTTCCTTTTGTTTGTGGTTCCTATCAGGTGGATCGTGTTTTAGGATGCCGAATCAAAGATCCTAATAAGACCTCGCTGTGTGATGCTCTTTCAGATGACTTGTGTTCTGATAATTTACATGATAATGACGAGCGAGATAGCACAATGCAAGATACAAATACTGAATTAGTGGTTGCCGAGGAAAGAACAGAATTTTATTCTAAGACAGGTAAAAGTTCCAGAAATTCATGTCTGAAGGATAGAGATATGGATAAATCTGCTGTAGGTACTGAGTGTTTGGTTGAGGAGAAAGAAGATATGGTTTCAGAAGACGATTCTGATGCCACATTGAGTAGACATGTGGATAACGAAGATATAAAAGATAGTGAAACACATGTGTCTGTTGATGCACATCGCGAAACAGGGGAAAAATGCTCTGTGGCAGGGGAAGAAGTTGAGGAGCCTGTTACCGCTAAAGCTGCAGATCTTATTGGAGAGGTATCATATGAGTTTCTCGTTAAATGGGTGGGAAAATCTAATATCCATAACACTTGGATTTCTGAGGCGGACCTCAAAAGTCTCGCTAAAAGAAAACTAGAAAACTACAAAGCAAAGTACGGAACAGCTGTTATAAATATCTGTGAAGATAAATGGAAACAGCCTCAGCGAATAATTGCTCTCCGTGATTCAAAAGAAGGTTACCAAGAAGCTTATGTAAAATGGACTGGTCTAGCTTATGATGAATGTACGTGGGAGAGCGTGGAGGAGCCTATTCTTAAGGAATCACCTCATTTGATAGATCTCTTTCAGAAGTATGAGCAGAAAACACTGGAAAGGGATATAACTAAGGGTATTTCCCCAAGAACAAGAGGTGAAGGTCAGCAAAGTGAAGTCATTACCCTCACGGAACAGCCTTCAGAGCTCAGGGGAGGCGCCTTGTTTCCGCATCAGCTTGAGGCCTTGAATTGGTTGCGTAGATGCTGGCATAAATCGAAAAATGTTATACTTGCTGATGAAATGGGGCTTGGAAAAACAGTGTCCGCCAGTGCGTTTCTCTCCTCACTTTATTTTGAATTTGGAGTTGCAAGAGCTTGTTTGGTTTTGGTTCCACTTTCAACAATGCCGAACTGGCTATCCGAGTTTTCTCTTTGGGCTCCACTCCTTAATGTTGTGGAGTATCACGGAGGCGCAAAAGCCAGAGCCATAATTCGTGAGTATGAGTGGCATGCTAAGAGTTCTACTGGGACAATGAAGAAGACGATGCCCTACAAATTTAATGTCCTTTTGACTACTTATGAAATGGTTCTGGCCGACGCATCTCATCTACGTGGAGTTCCATGGGAAGTTCTTGTGGTTGATGAAGGGCATCGTCTAAAGAATTCAGAAAGCAAGCTGTTTAGCTTGCTCAACACATTCTCTTTTCAACACCGTGTACTTTTGACTGGCACCCCTCTCCAAAATAACATTGGTGAGATGTATAATCTGCTCAACTTCTTGCAACCATCTTCATTCCCTTCTCTGTCTTCTTTTGAGGAGAAGTTTCATGATCTGACAAGTGCTGAGAAAGTAGAGGAACTGAAGAAACTAGTTGCTCCTCATATGCTTCGTCGTCTTAAAAAAGATGCTATGCAGAATATTCCTCCAAAGACAGAGAGGATGGTCCCTGTTGAGTTGACATCAATCCAGGCTGAATATTATCGTGCAATGTTAACTAAGAACTACCAGATATTACGAAATATCGGGAAAGGGGTAGCACAACAGTCAATGCTGAACATAGTGATGCAGTTGAGAAAGGTGTGCAACCACCCATATCTGATACCAGGCACTGAGCCTGAGTCTGGGTCTTTGGAGTTTCTTCATGATATGAGAATAAAAGCATCAGCCAAGTTGACTCTATTGCACTCCATGCTCAAGGTGCTACACAAGGAAGGCCATAGAGTTCTGATATTTTCACAGATGACAAAGCTTTTAGACATTTTGGAGGACTATTTGAATGTAGAATTTGGGCCTAGAACATTTGAAAGGGTGGATGGTTCTGTTGCTGTTGCTGATCGTCAAGCAGCTATAGCACGTTTCAACCAAGACAAAAATCGGTTTGTTTTTCTGTTATCCACACGTGCCTGTGGTCTTGGTATCAATCTGGCCACGGCTGATACTGTTATTATCTATGACTCTGATTTCAACCCCCATGCTGATATTCAAGCCATGAATAGAGCTCATCGAATTGGACAATCCAAACGACTTCTGGTATATAGACTTGTCGTCCGTGCCAGCGTTGAAGAGCGTATTCTGCAGCTGGCCAAGAAGAAGTTGATGCTCGATCAGCTATTTGTAAACAAGTCCGGATCTCAGAAAGAATTTGAAGATATCCTGCGCTGGGGGACTGAAGAACTTTTCAAGGACTCTGCTGGTGAGAACAAGAAAGATACATCTGAAAGTAATGGAAACTTAGATGTAATTATGGATTTAGAAAGCAAGAGCCGGAAAAAAGGTGGTGGCCTCGGAGATGTTTACCAGGACAAATGCACAGATGGAAATGGGAATATTGTTTGGGACGAGACTGCAATAATGAAGCTGCTTGATCGGACAAATATTCAATCACCCTCCACAGATGGCGCTGATACGGAGTTGGAGAATGATATGCTCGGCTCCGTAAAGGTGAGGAATCATGTCATGCCTTGCTAAATTACATGTTGATTTGCAATGTTATAATATGGTTTCCAGATGCAAGATTTTCTTCGAATTTTGTGCTCACTACTCAGGTAGGAGAAAAAACTTTACCTGAAATTAGTAGACAGGAAAACTTAGCTTATTAAATAGGAACAGTAAAACATGCCCTACTGGATTTACTGAAATCATCATTGTTTTACCTAAAGATTACTTTTGGTTGCTTTAAGATATATAGTTGAATCTTTATTTATTTTTGTCCAAAATGATAATATTGCTTCTTGGTTTTTATATTTCTTCTTAAACAGCCCGTGGAATGGAATGAGGAAACAGCTGAAGAACAAGTTGGAGTTGACTCACCTGCTCTGGTGACTGATGATACTGATGAACATAGTTCAGAAAGGAAAGATGATGATGTAGTTAGTTTTACGGAAGAAAATGACTGGGACAGGCTTCTACGTATGAGGTTCGACCTCCCTCTTACTCTTACTTCAGCTACTTACCTATGTTTATTTGCTTCAGTCTAAACGATAGTTGCAGCATATGTTCTTGCTTTCGCTACTTATTATTACTTGTTTGCTGATTTCATGCGGATAATTGTACTTGTAGATGGAAGAGATATCAGAGCGAGGAAGAAGCAACGCTTGGTAGAGGAAAACGTTTGAGAAAGGCTGTTTCATACAGGGAAGCATATGCCCCAAATATCAGTGGAGCCGCAATCGAGGTAACGGTTTTACTCGTCAGCCAAGAGCATCTTTTTGTCGCTATGTATACCGTTGCCATGTCAATTACCAGTTTCCCTATCTTATAATTGTTGCAGGATGGCGGTGAAAATGAGAAAGAACCAGAACTTAAAAAGGAATATACACCTGCAGGCCGAGCCCTAAAAGACAAGTTGTAAGTTTAAGTTCTATGTCTATTCATTGTTCGACATTTGATAGTTTGATCATAGTGATGTTGCAAACCTTTGCAGCATTTACAAGTATTAGATAAATAATTTCTCCTTTCCAGATAATTTTTGCGTAGCCTAATGGTTGTTGAGAAGATAAAATAAGATTATGTAGCTTTATCAATTCTTTGTATAATTTATAGAAGATATTTGAATTTTGTCAAGTGAAGTCCGTAGCTCCGTTTAACTGCTTGCAAATAGGAATGTTGTTGAAGATTCAATTCCTATTGGCAATGTCGAACAAGTAACCCAAGCAGCTAATCAGGACGAAGAAAGCCCTATAATGATGGACTTGGACGATAGCCCACAGAAAAGAAAAGCCAGATCGCTAAGGCTAGACGGTTCTTCAGATCCTGCACCAGATCTTCCAAGTCAACATCAAGATGGCACGGAATGTCCGCAATCTTTACCCCCAAACAACCTGCCAGTTCTTGGACTGTGTGCTCCTAACTTTACGCAACCAGAACCCTCCCGGAGAAATTATTCCCGTCCAAGTAGTAGACAGAACAGGACCATAACAGGACCTCATTTTCCTTTCAGTCTACCCCAAAGATCGGGTTCGGTTGAAAGGGAAATAAACAACCAGGAGCCTTCTATGGGTAAACCAAAACCACATAATGTAAAGGAGGAACCTTATCAGCAGCCTCTTAGTAATATGGATGGTTGGGTTCCAGCTCGTCCGGTATTTCCTCTCCTCTTTACCTTTTAACACATCCACTTTCCATACATACAAACATAACATATACTGATATCTGTGTTAAATCTTATATGCACATTGCAGTTTCCTCCGTCAGGGGATTTTGAGCGTCCCCGAAGTTCTGGTGCTTCTTTGGCTGAGTTCCAAGAGAAGTTTCCGCTATTCAACCCACCATTTGATGATAAGCTGCTTCCTCGATTTCCATTTCAGCCGAGAAACATGGGAGCTTCCCCTCAGGAAATCATGGCCAATCTTTCGATGAGGAAGAGATTTGAAGGTGGCCATTCTATGCAAGACCTATTTTCCATGCCACCAATGCCGTTTCCACCAAATATGAAAGCCCCTCCTGTGGACCCCACACCTGTGTTCAGCCAACAAGAGGAGTTACTGCCTCTGGGTTTGGATCAGTTTACATCAGCTCTTTCATCTATTCCGGAGAACCATCGAAAGGTTCTTGAGAACATAATGCTGAGAACAGGCGCTGGACTTGGGCACTTGCAGAAAAGGAAACCTAGAGTAGATGCATGGTCCGAGGATGAACTAGATTCTCTCTGGATTGGTATTCGCAGACATGGGTATGGAAACTGGGAGACGATTCTTAGAGATCCAAGGCTAAAATTTTCCAAATTCAAATCTCCAGAGTACTTGGCAGCGAGGTGGGAAGAAGAGCAGCGTAAATTCTTGGATAGTCTTTCTTCTCTTCCATCAAAGTCAAGCAGGACAGATAAGTCCACCAAAGCTCCCATGTTTCCTGGTCTTCCTCAAGGTATGATGAACCGGGCTTTACACGGAACTAAATATGCTACTCCTCCAAGGTTCCAGTCCCACCTCACAGACATAAAGCTCGGATTCAACGATCTAGCATCTACCCTTCCGTTATTTGAGCCCTCAGATCACTTGGGATTACGAAGTCAGCCTTTTCCTCCTATGGACCTTTCTGGTGATCCTTCTGCTGGACCATCGGCAAATATTCCCAGTGAAAAGCATTTTCCACTCAACTCTCTTGGAATGGGAAACTTAGGTTCGTTGGGTTTGGATAGTTTAAACACACAGAGAACTGATGAAAAACGAGATGCAATTAAGCGTGGGAAACTACCTTTGTTTCTAGACATGCAGTTACCTCCAATGTTTGATTCTAGCAACAATGCGTTCTTAGGAAGATCAGCCAATCCATCTCGCCTTGATCCAAACCGAGTGATGAATCTCTCCAATCCGATGGGGCAAAACGTAATGGGATGTAGTAGCTCTTCAGAGAACAAGTTACCTCATTGGTTACGGGATGCTGTGACTGTTCCCGCTGCAAAGTCACCTGAACCACCCACCTTACCTCCAACAGTGTCAGCTATAGCTCAATCAGTCCGCGTTTTATACGGCAAAGATTCTACTACCATTCCACCGTTTGTGATACCGGAGCCGCCGCCTCCTGTTCCTAAAGATCCAAGACACGGTCTGCGAAAGAAAAAGAAACGGAAATCACGTCCATCAAGTCAAATGACTACAGACATTGCTAGTAGTAGCCACAATGTCGTCGAAAGCAGCTCTCAAGGCAATCCACCAACTCCTCCGTTGCCTCCACCGTCTCTATCAGGTGAGCCTTCTGGGTCCTCTCAAGCCAATCTACCACATAACAACCTAAACATTACAGAGCCATCTTCCTCCGAGCCAATCATGGTTCCACCTCCTGATGAAGATGCTGTGGTAGCAGCAGAGCCATCTGAAGCACCAAAGCTAAGTCTAGAGGAGGTCACTGGTACGTCAAGATCTGTATCGCCAGAGAGCAAAATCTCTGAACCAAAATCTACCAACCAGGATGGAGACTCAGATTTAGAAACCTGTGAGAAAAATGAGGAACAAGAATCTGAAAATGCGTCAAACAAGCAATGTGAGCCAACAGAGGCTGAAACTCCAAGCATGGACGCAGAACAAGAAGACAAAGAAGAAGAATCCATGAATATGGTGATTGATATTTCTCCAGTTGACGATTGAAATCTTCAATCAAATTGCATTTGAAACTACAGACCAGTGTTACTTTGTTTAGGTCCCTTGAGATCAAAGTGGTCCTATATGCTATTAAGTTTTGTAGGTATGACGCAAAATCGGTGAAGCAGTATATGTATTGGGACTTGCCATTTTTATCTTTTTGATTGTAAAGCTTGTGTAAAAGCTTTTTTTTTTTTTTTAATATCTAACTGGTTGGTTTGGATTGTGTAAAACCAGATTATGTAGATTTTGTAATGCTTAGTGGAATGCTTCCGTTAGAAAATCCTTCTTACTTCAGTTGAAATTTTTGTTACGGTTCTGTGAAGTCACTTTGACCGAATTATCTCTACAGATAATTCCATAGACAGATGGATTCATACAGAAAAAAAAAAAAGTGAAACAATCTAACCATTATAGCAGGTTTCCTTCCCTCCTCACAGTTGTAATGCTTTAGAAATTGACACCATACACTAACCAACTCTCGTTAGTCCGGCTGAAGTTATGTTCAGCTAAATATCATTGGTCTGGAGAATAACGAAATTACCCTGTCCACGTTAACGAACTCTATACTTTTCTTCTCCTTGTTGGCGTTTAGTTTAGGGTTGCCGTCAACTATACGTTTCCACACTCGAACTTTCTAAGAACATACCAATAAACTAAAATACAATTAATAAGGGTCTATAAGATTTGATTATTGGTATTGTCATTTTTGTTTCTGAAAAATCGTGACTAAATTTTTAACCCATAATTTTTTCAGAGCTTGTAAATAATTTTTTAATATAAAATTAGTTGGATTAAAGTTTTTTAAAAAAGTTTTAACTATAATAAATGAAAACACAAAAAAATCAATATTAATATGGTGCAACAGATTATCCATTCAAATTCATCCTTTCCTTTTTACATAAAACAATTTCCCGTTTTGTATCTAATAACATGTTCTCTTCCCTGATAATATAGCTCAACATTTTTTTTTATAGCTCAACATTTTAATAAAACTAGATTTTATACTTGCGCGTAGCGCAAGTCTGTATTAATAATTTAACTTAATTTTAAAATAATTTTAAACAAAAAAATTAATTAAGTAATATAATTTTCTTACTTGAAATATAATTTTCTTATTTTGTATTTATTTTTTCTTATAATTCAGTTATCTTATTTCTGTTTGTAAATATAATAATTATGTATGTAAACATATTCATAAATCTTGGAAATATTAATTTATATATTTTTATATCTTTTTAACAAAATAAATGATTAAATTCTCTTTAAGTTGTATAAAATTTTACTATTTAAATAAATAATAAAATTTTACTATTAACCGTGAATTTTGAGAATTTTATATGGATTGTTCGATTTGTATTTACTGTTAAACATGTATGTATATTTTTATTATAATTTTATCTCTCTTTCTATTTAAATAACATAAAATATTACTTCATGTATACACCATCCGATTTTACTTTGTATTTATCAAAATTATAATATAAGAATATGATTATTATATACCTATTGTTTGCATATATGTATTTGAAATACTTTTATTTAATATTTTAAATGCATAACTGATATTATAATACTTATATTTTGGTTTTAATCATAAATAACCATAATAAAGCCTCCAATTGATTGTTTTTAGTTTATTGATTAATATTTGTAAATAATCTAGTCTCCAATTGATTAATGTATAATGAATACTTTTAATGCCTTTCTTGTTTGTTATGGCTCAAACCGTACTCTATTATAATATTAGTTTTACTTATTATTAAAAGATATTAATAATTTATTTTGTAAAATTTTTAAATTTTTAGGTTTTACTATATTTTATTAACATTGTTTTCAAATATTTTGTAGATAAAACTTGGGTATGATAATTTCTAATTTTATATATTATGTTGATTGTATTAATAAAGTTCAGGAAGTCTATCAATGTTATATCTATATTTACTTCAAACAAAAACAAGATGAAGATTAGAGCATTAGGTAGCTTTTTTTTTTCAAATATGTGTGTGTTTGGACTTTTTATATTGTTTTGATTCTTTAAAATTTTGTATTCTTTAAACAAAGTGAGTAATTTATATTAAATACGTTATTTGTAAAAGTTTTATTAGTCTGATTTTATATGGATTTCTATTTTTTAACTTAAAATTTTGAAAATATTAAATTTTTCAAAAAGTTTTAAAAAAATTGAAGGACTATCAAAATTAAGATAATTAATTTTCATAATCAAGATAATTAGTTATTTTAGTCTTAATTTTACAAATCTTAATTTAAAAAATGTAAGTTTACCTGATACATATTATTTTTTATTTTGAAATGATTGTTTTGATAACATTAACATTTTTTAAAATAAAAAATAAAAAATTATGTATCATGATATGATTAGTTGTTTTACCTCCTATGTGAATAATCTTAATGACTTATAACCTCATGTTTATATAGCATAGAATATATATATATATTACTATTCACTTTTTTAGAAATAGCAAAATTAAGATAATTATTTGGCAAATTATTTTTGGTAATCATTTTATGTTATTTTCAAAATTATTTTATATATTAAGTTAACTAATATATGATGTTTTTATTTTTGTAAGTTTGA